>SJYC01083054.1:0-165599 GCA_006408675.1 Madoqua kirkii
AAAAAAAAAAAAAAACCTGCCTGCAATGCAGGAGACCAGGATTCGATCCCTGGGTGGAGAAGATCCCCTGGAGGAGGAAATGGCAACCCCTCCAGTATTCTCTCCTAGGAAATCTCTGGACAGAGAAGCCTAGCAGGCTTCAGTCCATGGGGTCACAAAGAGTCAGACACAACTGAGCGGTTAACACTTTCCCTTCTTCACTTCATCTACCGTATGACATCGATCCTTACGATTCTTATGAAAGTAGAGATGAGCAAACCAGAGTTTAAAAAGATTAAAATAATAACATAAAGGGGTTAAATAACTTGCTTTGGACCAAACTGACAAAAATGAAAAAAATGGTTTTGATTATAATTATTGTACTAACAGTCCCTGCTTCTTAACATATTTTAAATTTATTCTCCAACTCTCTGTTTATTTTTATACTATTTTATGTGACAAAATAACTCTGTTGTCTTTATACATTGAAAAATATTTTTAATTTCTTGACAGGGTAGGAATGAGGAAGCACAACATTTAATTAAGTCAGTGTGCTGATAAATGAAAGTGAACTTTGGTTCTGAGGTCAGGCTGGTTAGAGTTGAATCGTGCCTTTGCCTTCTAACATGTGACCTAGTTTCCTAATCTTTCAATTTTCTCATAAAAGGCAGGGAAATAGTAAATTTTTTCTCTTTTGTAATAAAGATAAAAAGAGATAAACTTCTAAAGTGCCTATAAAATAAACTAACACATGGCAAGTGATTAATGCAAGTCAGTGGTTATTATTATTATTTTGGAAAAAAAAAATTGTTCCTGGAATAATGACTTTGATTACCCTGTTGAGACTGAAATACATGATTCAGCCAAATGATGTATCAATTTGGTTTGTTAGTTCTGTCCACAGACCAAGTCTGCAAAATCCCCTGGTACTTGAAATTCTACAGACCAACTTCTCCTCCATCTCTAATCCCTTCCAAGAAGATAGAGCAGCTAATGAATTAGCTTGATCTATCTCCTTAAGCTTTACTGTCATCAGCAAATTACCCCTAAGAATATTATAAATGGACTTTACAAATTAGAAACCATGTCCTTGAATTACTTCCTTCCTCTCTCTATTCTCTTATTTCAGAAACTAGCAAATCTACAATCAATCAACTTAGCTCTGTCAGAGAAAATTTAATCCGGCATTTCTTATCCAGAACTGTGTACAAAAAACTCCTTCAGGGAGATGCGTAGTTTTGTTTGCTAGGATTAGCCAATGGCTGCAACTACAACAGTTATTCAAAGAAAAGTAAAAATTTGGTCATTCTACCATCAGAGGATTTGCAAGGTGAGGATTAGTAAAATTTTAAATTCCTGTGATACTTGTTGATTTAGTTTGTAGACCTGCCTGAATTAACGTAATTGACTAACATTTCTTTTTCTACCTCACTGTATAAAGAAGATATGTATATGCACAAAAACATTTTAAATACTTAGAGGTGAAACTTGGCAGTAATTCTATCAACCAAAGCAGACAGATGATTTTTTTTTTATATATATACTGACACACTGAAACAAGCCCATATTTTCTTTCCACAAATGACACATTTGCAAAGCTGGGGGCTGTCACTGAAGATGTGAAATAAGAAAGTTTAATCATGTTCATTAAGTGTCTCTCCCACTATTATGGACGGGCAGTTAGTGCCAAAACAGTAAACCTGTGTTTCTTTATAGGAAACTTCTGAATGAATGCCAGAATTTAATTCTACTTCATTTTAGCTATCATCTACAATTTGGGATAAAAATCAACATAGCAAAGGAATGTATAATTACCACTGTCATTTTATTGTAATGAAAATGTGGTTTGCATTACTGTTTCGGCAGCGTGCATTTTGTTTATAGATCTCTTACTTCACTTAAGGCTGCCTACAGCCGTGTCTGCATAAGAAACGCAGCTCTGAAGGCTCCGCCATGGCCTCTGTCTGCTCCCTGGTTCAGATTTCAAATGTTTCTGCCCCTGTGAGTTTCCTCTGCTTGAAAACCGTTACAAGTGGAGGCTATTCCTGCTTAAATACGGAGGGAAGAATGCATACATATACTATATTCCTTTCCAAAAGCCCCTATAAAATAATGTAAGGGAAGAGAGGAGAAAAAACTCAAATCTCACAAAAATAAGCAGAATGTGTCCTGAGAGACCAGTATTACAATGTTATAAAAATATACAATGGTATAAAAATAAGATAGGGTCGTGATAACTGACTTAGCAAGATCAAAAAAGCTGAATTCTAATTAGATATTGGGAAATCTGTGAAGCCACCTCATGTGTAGTGCAGAAATCCACCGACCAGACCTGGAACTGGAGCAGGAGTTCTTCTGACGAGAGCGGGTCACTGAGTCCTGTCTGAGCCTCTTGTGACCCCATGGACTGGGCCAGGCTCCTCTGTCCATGGGGTTCTCCAGGCAGTACTGAAGCAGGTTGCCGTTTCCTACTCCAGGGCATCTTCCTGACCCAGGGATCAAGCCCACATCTCGTGTGCTTTCTGCACTGGCAGGCGGGTGGGTTCTTTACCCCTGTGACACTTGGGGAGCCCCCCCCCAATATGCTAAGGGCCAGATACGGCCCAGTGTTGGACTGTAGTTTGCCAGCTGATGGATGGAAGATCACGAATGACGTTTACCTGCCACTACAACCAGTCCTTCCAAATTAAAAACAGCAGAGGTCTTCTGCCTCTAAACTACAGAGAAGAGAAACTGCAGGCATCTGTCTGTAAATGCACAGAATCATAAAGAAACAGTCTCAAAGAGAGCTCCCATCCTAGATGAGAGAGAGAGAGAAGTCGCTCAGTCCTGTCCGACTCTGTGATCCCGTGGCCTGCAGCTTACCAGGCTCCTCCGCCCTTGGGATTTACCAGGCAAGCATAGTGGAGTGGGGTGCTATTTCTTCCTCCATCCTAGCTGAGCAGTTATCAAAAGTTGCTTCCTCCCTAGGGCCGCTGTCCATGACTAGGCACGTGCTGGTAGAGGACTATGCCTGCCAGACGCAGGGGTCCGTGCTAGAGCGTGGAGAAGCCAAAAGCCATTTTAGCAGTCAGGCAGGCTAGCTCAGAGTTAAATTCACAGTCAAGTTTCCCCGTTGATCGCCAACCCCACCAGGCAATTCATCTTCCTATTAACATACTAAATGAAGTGAAGTGAGTGAAGTCACTCAGTCCTGTCCGACTCTTTGCGATCCCATGGACTGTAGCCTATCAGGCTTCTCCGTCCATGGGATTTTCCAGGAAAGAGGGCTGGAGTGGTTTGCCATTTCCTTCTCCAGGGGATCTTCCTGACCCAGGAATCGAACCCTGGTCTCCCGCATTGCAGGCGGATGCTTTACCGTCTGAGCCACCAGGGAAGCCCACCCTACCAGGGAGGATCACTAAATGAAGAGAGCCAAGCCACCCTGTTGACCATTTTGTATTTAGATTGACCTCATGCATCTCACACATCCAGGCTCTTTAGGTAACCCTGCGTAGAGTCAACCAGGTCGTTGCCTCTTCATCACAGCACAAGACACACCTAAACCTGGCCTCCATCTGGACAGTGTTTCGAGTAATCACAGACTACCATCCCGGCAGGGGCGGCCGTCAGACACCTGAACGCTGGCTGTTCTGCAAAATCTCCAGATCTCCGCGTGTCCCTGCTGGGAGGAGCGGACAGGAGAGAGCGGGTCCAGGGAGTGAGACCCTGCCCTTTTGAACTCCAGAGGCAACTCCGGAGAGCGGTTGCTGGAGTCACTTCTTATTTCAGTTCGGTGCTTTTCTGGGAGGAGAGACAGTGCTGTGGTCTCCTGCAGGAGAAGGCAGACATCTGGACTTGGTCTTTCCCAGTTTAGGAAAGAACTGCCCTCAGCAGCTGGCAGGCACTCATGAGAATGTGGCGGGGGATGAGCTTCACCTCTCAAGTTTGCTGAAAGGTTTTTTTTTTGTATACACACACATATGTTCACATCCACATACACACATCCATGCACACATACATACATATATGTATATGAAGATGGCTATAAAGAGGTCTGTGTGTGTGTTAGTCGCCCAATCGTGTCTAACTCTTTGCAGTCCAGTGGACACTAGCCCATCAGACTCCTCTGTCCCTGCGATTCTCCAGGCCAGAATACTAGAGTGAGCTTCCAGTCCATTCTCCAGGGGATCTTCCCAACCAAGGGATCCAACCCATGTCTCCTGCATTGCAGGCAGATTCTTTATCATCTGAGCCACCAGGGAAGCCCATATAGAGGTCTAGATAGAAATACAGATAGGCTTTTTATTAAATATATATTTCTTTAGCTTGGTAAGTAGAAAAAGTTATTTAGCCATGGAGACAAACTGAGGACAAATCCACACTTATGTGCTAATAGCCATTTCAATATTGAGGTTATCCCTTACTGCATCTTTGTCCCCCAGAGATTACACCAGTGATTGAAACTGTCCCTTGCTAGGATGAAAGTGCACGTGTCCCAGGTGGCTCAACAGGTAAGAATCCTCCTGTCAGTTCAGGAGACACAGCTTTGATCCCTGCATAGGGAAGATCCCCTGGAGGAGGAAATGGCAACCCACTCCACTATTCTTGCCTGGTAAATCCAGTGGACAGAGGAGCCTGGCCGCCTACATACAGCCCATGGGGTTTCAAAGAGTCTAACAGGACTTCGAGACTGAACAACAAGAAAAAGGATAAAAATGCTTGTTAGGACTCTTCTCTTTTAATTAAAAAGAATTTTATAGTAGGTCCTTGTTGGTTATCAGTGTTAAATATAGCAGTGCATATATGTCAATCCCAAGATCTCAGTATATCCTTTACCCCCTCTCCCTTCCCTGAAAATGTTTCTCCCTGATGAGAGCTTGCTGACTGGCGTGGTGTTTGGGACAGTTTGTAGGAATGGAATATGGCTTATAAGGAATCATAGGCCTGAAGCTATTCCCTACTCGTTTATGAAAGAGCAGCTAGTTTTGACCTAGATATTGCTTCCCAAGGATGCCCACACCTGCTCCCCAGGGGAGAAGGCTGCTCTGTCCGGGTGATGTTCAGCCGCGCGCTGGTCTTATCTTCACACCCACCATCCAGAGCCTGCAAGACGAGGACCATCCACAGCACCGGGCACTGGGAAAGCCAGCTTCCCCTTCCTGCTGATAACAGGGAGACGCATGAATCGGCCTTCTCAACCACCCGCACGGTGTCCAGCCAGGGCTTATCTTCAGCCTTAAGGAAGGAAAAGCTGGAGTCGGCTGAAAGCATCGCTTTCTTCTCTCCCCTCTTGATATCCTCCAAGTCACCAGGGGAGCCGAATATTGTGAAATCCCGTCACGAAACTGCAGGCTGATAAACTGAAAAACAAAAACAGATGTGGCCCCGGGAAGGCTCTGGGACGTTTGTTTCTTGCTTTGGACGGGTTCAAGGGCTGGGACTCTAACCCTACTCCCACTCGGAAAAGTCTAATATAGCCTCTGCTTCTGAAACTCACAATCCTTGGATAGCTCACATCTTTGGATAATCACTTCTCCCACACTGAAGTCAAAATAAAGTGATGGGAAAATTCACAATAAAAATAATAAGTGACATGTATTACATATGTCTGTGCCAAACACTCGGCAGGCAGTATTTCATTTAAACGGAGAAGGGGCAGAAAACAAGCAGCACAGAGCCGGGAGATGTGGAGTCAGAGCCGAGCTCTGGCTCCTGCCGGCTGAGAAGCCTGAAGCAGCTTCCTCTACTCAGCCTTTTCTATGTTTTCACCTACGCAGTGGGGGTGATATGTACACTTCCCTCCTTAGGAGTTGACGTTGGTAAACCTCTTAGAACAGTGTCTGTACCAACCACCATAAATGTAAACTATTAATCATATTATTAACCTCTTTGCAGACAAAGGTCTGCACAGTCAAAGCTATGATTTTTCCAGTAGTCATGTACTGACGTGAGAGCTGGATCATAAAGAAGGCTGAGTGTCCAAGAATTGAAGCTTTTGAATTGTGATGCTGTAGAAGACTCTTGAAAGTCTCTTAAACAGGTAGGAAATCAAACCAGTCGATCCTAAAGGAAATCAACCCTGAATATTCATTGGAAGGACTGATGCTGAAGCTCCAATACTTTGATCATTTGACGCAAAGAGCCAACTCACTGGAAAAGACCCTGATGCTGGGAAAGACTGAGGGCAGGAGAAGCGGGTGGCAGAGGATGAGGTGGTTGGATGGTGTCACCGGATCCAGGGACATGAGTTTGAGCAAACTTTGGGAGATAGTGAAGGACAAGGAGGCCCAGCCTGTTGCAGTCCAGGCAGTCAGAAAGAGTGGGACACGACTTAGCAGCTTTAACGACAGTCTTCTTACAATGCAACAAAATAGGCAGTCTCATTCATCAGTCCTCATGTTCCAGTATTCTTGCCTGGAGAATAGGAGCCTGGTGGGCTACAGTCCACGGCGTCGCAAAGAGGTGGACACGACGGAACGACTTCACCTTCATGTTCCACAAGAAAAGCTGAATCTCAGTGGGATTAAGCCATATGTGAACCCCTACTCAGAACTGAAGTCCCTGTCTGTAGAACTCCAGTAACTGAGAATGACACGGTACAGAAGAGCTTTCAGGAGAAAATCAAAGGCAGATCCCGCCAACCCAGGAACATCACGGTGATTTCCATGTATGTCTGGGTGATGCAGATAAGCCAGACACCAATCTCTGAATTTCCAGACCTGGGCCTGATCCTACAGATTTTTCTCAGCTTTGTATTTGTTCCACGAAGGCACAACTGCTGTTGCCATCTCATGATTTGAGGAAGAAATGGGCCGGCTTTGCTGCTCTACGTTCCCTGAGAGTAAAAGAAAAGCTCATCTCACGGACAGACTAACTCTGCTTCTCCAGAGACTTATCACACAGGAGTCTACTCAGAAGACTCAGCTCACAGTGGATGAGCTATAAAGGGCTTGTTATCTCCTGTGACAAGAATTCCCAAGAGAGGGTGTGTCTTCTGGCTGGGCAGGTCAGGAACTCAGGATTTCCATGCTTTTGCTCCACTTGCTGCTGTTTAGTCATGAAGTCCTGTCTGACTCTAGGATCCCACCACGCACTGTACCCTCCAGGCTCCTGAGTCCAGGAGATTTCTCGAGGCAAGAATACTGAGTGGGTTGTGATTTCCTTCTCCAGGGCATCTTCCTGACCCGGGATCAGGAATGTCTCCTACATGGGCAGGTGGATTCTCTACCACTGAGGACTGGGACGTCCCTTCTTAGCATATTTGCCCTTAATTCCAGCCTTGTCTTCTCCATACGGTGTTATGATGGCGAGAACATCAGACTGATTTTTTTTATTAATTGGAGTATAACTGCGTTACAATGTTGTGTTAGTTTCTGCTGCATAACGAAACGGATCAGCTATAAGTGCACATATACCCCTTCCCTTTCAGGCTTCCCTCCTACCCCAGCTCGCCCTCTCGGTCATCACAGAGCACCCGGGTGGGCTGAGCTCTCTGTGCTGCTCAGCATCTTCCCAGTCACTGTTTTACACATGGTAAGGCGTACCTGTCAATCACGACGCCCCTCATAGACAGCTGAGACGCGCAACTCATTTCTGATCAAGGGTAGAAGACAGTGACCTATGCGGATTTCAGAGGGGCCCTCTCTTCCTGTTTTCCTCCATCTTTGCATTCATTAATGACGGCAGCGTGGAAATCTGGGAGCAGCCTGGGTCCCTTATGCAAGGGTACACCATTTTGACACTAGATTGCTTGCTATCACATAAAAGAAAATGAGACTTTTTAAAATCTCATTTAAGCGACTCCTCCTTTCATTCTCTTCTATTTGCACGGCAGTCTATTGTAATGACCAGCTCCCTGCCAGTTTCCCATAACTGGCACTCGACACCGCAGCTGGAGGGATGGCTCGAGGCCACTGTGGTGCTCTCCTGCCAAGGCAGCTACAGCTTTCGTGGCACGGACGCACCTTCTAGCCCCTGCCTACACGGACGCACCTTCTAGCCCCTGCCTACACGGAGGCACCTTCTAGCTCCCGCCTACACGGACACACCTTCTAGCCCCTGCCTACACGCCATCCGAGTCACTCTCTGCGATCCTGCACTTACTCCATCCCAGAAATCCCGCACTTCTTTCTGTTTCCCGAAGGGAGAAACAGCAAACACCGAAATCCTGTCCTAACTTCAGGACCTGAAGCTTCCTATCTGTCGTGCAGTCAACTTTCGGACCCTCAGCTTGCGCTTCTCCTCGGATGCTCAACCGTGTCTCTTTGCAACACCGTGGACTGTAGCCTGCCATGCTCCAGAATCATGCGACTCTCCAGGAAAGCACACTGCAGCGGGGTGCCAGGCCCTCCTCCAGGGGATCTTCCCAACCTCTCTTATGTCCCTTGCATCAGGAGAAGGTTCTTTACCTCCTCCACCACCTGGGAAGCCCCAGGACCTTCAGCTACCAGCTCCTAAGTGAGATCTTTCCTGACCCTCCTTTCTAAAGGACACCTCGTCACCCCTCGTTGCCTTGTTTTATTGGCTCAGACTCTTAATGGTTACTTATTTATTTCGTGCTTTCCATCATTAGACTGTAAGCGCCAGAAAAGTCAAGACCTTACACACTTAGATGAGGTTTGCGAAAGCACGGCTTAATGTGGTTTGTGTATTCTCCAGCTTTTAGCTGAATTTTCTGGATCTATTTTCCTGCTATTCCATAAGCATTCAGATTGCTTGAGGCTGTGTGTTCACTGGACTCTTACTACATAAATGATTTTGTGTTCCTCTTTTATGCATTTGAAGGTTTCCAATAGACCATGCTGAAGTCACTGTAGTAATCAGAAACTAAGGGAATTTTAAAATAAAATCATATAGAAACTTAGAAGGATTAGGGGGGGAAAAGCAGCTAATTGGGAGAATAAACATCCAAAATGATGTCTAATTTGGTTGAAAATAACCAGAATCTGCTGCCTGACACTGGTAAAAGATTACTGAAGTTCTTGACTGCTGGCTTAATTTGCAGTCTGACCTGAGGGAGACTGTTAAAGTTCTCATAAGTTGGGTGGACACTTTCTAATAAATGCCTTGCGGATCTTAAAGTACAACAGTTTCAAGTCTCCACCACTGGAGAACTCTTCGGAATGTTTTCAGTTACCTTTCAAAATTAAGAACAGCTCTGCCTCTGGTAAACTTGTTTTGTTTGAGTGTGAAAGCGGCCTCAACAAGAGCTCTCGTGGAGGCAAAAATTTGGGAAGTGCAAATGAAAGATCAGTTTTGTGTTTATCCACATAATGATACTCTATCAACTGCGTTACTTTTTTAAAAATCTGTCTTTTCAAATGTATTTAAAATACCATTTTAAGCATGTTTCCTTTCTTCATTCACTCAGCTGACAACTGCTTTCTGCCCACATGCTGTGTGATTGGCAACATAGGAACTAAAGCTTCAATATTTGGATGATGAACGGATAAAGGGATGTTCAAAATAGAACCAGAAAAGTAGTCCCTTGGAAATTTTGGATGCCTGCATTAAGTCACATCATTCTATAGATGTTTTCTGCCAGCTTTCCAGTGTTTCGAGCCTGTTTTCACTCTTTATTTCCTCTAAGCAGATTTAACCTTAGAGACCAAATAATGATATCCTTCCTAAAGGGAAAAAAAAAAAATGTTTCCTCGAATTACTTCAGCGGACTTCCGCTGATGTTTTATTTTCAATAAACCTCGAGGCAAATAGCCACTTCTGAACTCTGCACTTTGCCCTGTGAGTTTCACAACCTGGCGGAAGGTCAACACCAGAGTCCCAGTGTTAGCAAAAATGACAATGATATGCGCAAATTGTTATTTATACAAGCCCCTGATTTTGTTTACTGAGTTTAACATAAACTTTGTCTTTTGATTAAAAGCAAATGTTCAAGTTCTCTATAGGGACCTGGTGTTCTAGGTGATTAAATCCTAAAAAAAAAAAAAAAAAGCTGCAAAGGGCAAGAATTAACGGAGAAAGGCAGATCCCTTGCAGGAATTCCTTTGGTATTAAATAGCAGAAGATAATGACCAGGCTCTGTGAATATGCGGAACAGAAAAGGGATGAGATCACAAAAGACATGCTTTACTTTTTAAGTTCTTCAGAAAAAGGTATCATTTAAAACAATTTGGTATAATGTACTCAAATTAATAAAAATGACCATCCTTGTGAGTTATTCTACTTCTTGAAATTTATCAAAGTGAAATAATCAAAAAAGTAAATACAGATAATATCTTTTCTGATTATGACACTCTATTCCTTACTGAAATAGCAGTATTAAAAGTAAAAAAATATGTAACTGGAAACTAAATGAATAATGATCATACTAATTTATTATAAAAAATAAACCTATTTAAAGTATTTTATAGGATATTTCATTAACTGAGAAAATTGCCAATAAATTTCATGTATGTGAAAAGAGCAAGCTGCTAAAACTATACATCCAATGTGAGTATAAAATCTACAAATTATATGTAAATGAATTATATGAATTAATTGGCCTATTTATCTGGTGTTGCATGTACAGATAATTTTCATTTTTCTTGCTATATGTTTTTATTTTAATTTTTTCTCAAAGAATATATGTCGCTTTTATAATGAAGCTGCTGCTGCTACTGCTGCTAAGTCGCTTCAGTCGTGTCCGACTCTGTGCGACCCCATAGACGGCAGCCCATCAGGCTCCCCTGTCCCTGGGATCCTCCAGGCAAGAACACTGGAGTGGGCTGCCATTTCCTCCTCCAACGCGTGAAAGTGAAAAGTGAAACTGAAGCCGCTCAGTCGTGTCCGACTCTTAGCGACCCCATGGACTGCAGCCCACCAGGCTCCTCCATCCATGGGAGTTTCCAGGCAAGAGGACTGGAATGGGCTGCCATTGCTTTCTTTGTATAATGAAACAATGGTTGTTAACACTGGAGCTTAGCTGTTTATATTTTTTTCCAGACACAAAAGGAACGCCTGTTGGATTTATCAAGATCTTCCATATTTTATCTAAAGAAGCACACAACAATGAATTCCTTACTCTTCTCTTTCTCCTTTTTTGGAATTCCTCACTCCTGAGAGAGAAAACTTTAACTGTTAAATTAAAACGATTAATAAACACCTATGATATCTTCAGCTTTGACTGTAGATATGGCTAGGAAATTTTAGAAGTTAATAATTCTTGTCCTTGAGGAGTTTACTATCTTGCTGGGGAAAACAGACTTAACTATTTGAAGTATTTACAGAATAATTAATGGACAATTTGTGTGGTCCCAATCAACTGTGTGGTCAATTTCCTGAATTTTTCCTCTTCTCAGATGAAGTTAAAGCTTAAGAGAGTGGCAGGGATTTGGTGGAATTAATAACAAGAACATATACAGTGAAGCCACAATTAAGTTTATTACTTTGGATTGAGTGCAGCTCAAATTAAGTTCTTTAAAACACGCACATGAAATCTGTGCATCCTTTATTTGGTTTTAAATGTTAGGGAATTAAAAACATCCGATTACATCATTTAACACAAATTTATGCATTCCAATGAAAATAAAACGATGAATTAAATAAGAATCCAGTCTCATACCAGAGGCAATTTAAGCACAACCCACTGTCCAGTGTTTAGCAATTTATTTGTATCCATGATAGGAATATGCGGACTATTGACTCAGTGCAAAGAATGTCCTTTCTAAGTGACTCTTCTGTGTTATGCTCTCGGGTCCTATAATTGTATGTTGTCTTCATGCAAGTTCTAACTTAAAAATGCAACAAGACAAAAATTAAAAAAAAACAACGAAAAATGGAAAAAATAGAGACAAAATAAAAATCAGAGACAAAAGGCTCAATATCTGTTAGTAATTAAATATCACGCTGTTTCCTTGGAATTTAGCAGGCAAGAGATCACGTTTCAGTCCATTACCTTGTTCTTTTTACTGCCTACTATTGGAAACAAAGAATGAAAACCAGTTCCCAGATTCACATCTTGATAAACTCGTGGCATCTTTACCAGTAAGATATTCCAACATCAATTTTTTTTTTTGATCAAAGATTGCATCATGCCTGGTAATAACGGGGAAAGAATGTTTCAAAAATACAATGTTAACATGTAACTTGCACTTGACACAGAAACAACCATGGGTTGACCAGTCCTACAACTGGAGTATAATGAGGAGTCATTGTCTTATGACAATTTCAGGATGAGACAGACACTGTTATTTTGCATCAGATATCGAAGGGAATGATAAACTCATACTCAGCCATCTGCCATAAGTAGATCAGTGTCTTCATTACGTTAGTTGCCGATTTTGCTTTCAGTTCACATTTATGTAGGGAAGTTTCACTACCCCAGTCTTAATGACAAGAAGAAAAGGGAAAGGCTTGGCTTTATGTTTTCTATTTTTCTGTGCAATTAAAACCCTGCACTTAAAACATTCACTTCTCATGCCCTTTACGTCATCTCTGCTTGTACACAGAAGTTACTTCCTATACGAAACCATAAGTCAGTTGCAATATTAAAATTCATTTCATTTGTTTTTAATGAAATGGGCAACTAGATATACCCTCAAGTGACATTAACGAGTCACTTAAGCATTAGGTGGCTGGGCTGTCCAGAGAAAAACTTTTCATCTGCCTTTCTGAATGCCTCATTTTTATAAACCAGAATCCAACATGCCTTCCCTTCTAGAAACTGGTCCAAAAGATCTCCCATTGTCTAAAGAAGTGTCCATATTTTATTTTTATTCCACTTATCATTTCTCTACTGCCAGAATGAGTTTTAGAGTAAGACAAAAAAAGAAAAGAAAGAAAGAAAGCAGAGCACTGGAAACAAATCCGACAAGCAAGCTCCAGGGGAGCGCCGGGTAGTCTGTATGTACCGCAAGGTCCCAACAAGACTGTTCTCCAGCATCGCCTGCTTCTCCATTACCAGTAAAGAGAGTTGCTTATAAAATAAACCACACACACAGACGGAACTCACAATTGGAACATTTAAATGATTATTTGCTTCTCTTTCTACCAGCTTGTAAAACATTATTTTCTTATTCTTCCTTAAATGGCCTGTGCTAATTACACGCTGTGACCTCTGCCCTCCAAGTGCCTTCATTTATGGCCGCGCATTCCTTCCCAGGGCAGCTCAGGGTCTGGTTTACAGGACGCCGCTACCAGGCCCTCTCCTCCTGACTTCTGCTCCCCCAGGTCAGGAGCCCAGCTCACCAACACAGCCCAGCAAACAGCATTCGTGTTTCAGCAGAGATATGTGATTCACTGGAACCCCAAGGAATAAATGCAAAATTATATAACTGACACCTCCTTTTGAAATATCAAGCATATTCAGAAATATGTTCCTGTTGTGTTTCTTTTCTAGAAGAGAGTGAGGAGAAAGAAGCATTTTAACCTAGGAATAAAAGCTAAATTACCATTGGGGAGTCGTTTCTTGAGGAATCCCGTACATGACTCTGAGTTGACTTTTTTAAGCAGTTGGAAGTTGGAAGTTTATAAACGGTTTTGAAACTTGCGTGATTAGAAACTGGTGAGGAATCAGAAGATAGATGTAAGACCCCCTGTCAATCTAAATTCACCCAAGGAAACGTTTTTAAGATGAGGTTGCACTTGCCCTTCATTTCATTCGGATCTAATACAAAGCCGGCACTCAGTTATCATGCATTTGGCCGGTCATTAGATTCATCACCACCTGATTTACAGTTTGTGAACAGTAGGCTTGATTTACACAAATTGGCCTAACAAGTAAAAATCACTGGGGGCTTCCCAGGTGGCACTAGGGTTAAAAAATCCTCCTGCCAGTTCAGGAGATGCAAGAGAGGCACGCTAGACCCCTGTGTTGGGAAGATCCCCTGAAGAAGGAAATGGTAATCCACTGCAATATTCTTGCCTGGGAAATCCCATGGACAGAGGAGCCTGGCAGACTACAGTCCATGGGGTCACAAAGAGTCAGGCATGACTGAGCACTCATTAAAACAGAACTAACTCTACAACTGAATCATTTAGGAGCAAACTCAGCATTTCCATGTACAGGGACGTATACTTTAAACGATTATTATTGTCACTGAAAGTTCTGGTAACTTTGCCCCAATTCTTTATTTATCTTGAATGATAGTATTTAAGAAAGATGAACTTGTTGGTTAATTACTTACGACCTTTAATCCATATCCAGTAGCTGGATATGTCTATAGTGACCCTAAGTAAAAATTCAGTTAGTTGCTAAATGATTAACATTTTTCTTTTTTATTGCAAATATGCCTGAGAAAGAGGCAAATTTAAAAGAAGAGAGAGTGGGATCCTTCTGTGCATATGTGTGATGGGGCTGGTAGAGGTTCAGTCTCTCAGTCATGTCTGACTCTTTGTGACCCCACGGACTGTAGCCCACCAGGCTCCTCTGTCCATAGGATTTCTCAGGCAAGAATACTGGAGTGGTTATCCATCCTCTCCCACAGGGATCTTTCTGACCCAGGGATCAAACCTAGGTATCTTGAATTACAGGCAGATGTTAACATGTAAAACTATGTAATATCTGTCATTTTAATAAAATCTCTATTACAGCCAATACGTCTGTGAAGAATACTAGAAGCAATAACTTACTTGAAGTCAAATTTGATTAATCCAACTGCTTTTTAGAAGAAAGAATACAATTCAAATTAAATCATTTTCAATTAGGAATGTAAAAATCTAGATTTATACAAATGATAAAAAAGAACTAAATAATTCATTTACAAAAGGGTCACTGGTTATTTCATTAAACCATAAATACTTAATATATTTAAATACACATATATGTGTGTATGCATATAAATAACTTATAATAATTTGATTTACAAGTAATTCTTCCACAGCGAGCATTATGAACTTATCCAAAACCTTCCCTGTGGTATTTGCCTTTGTGTTTGATGCTTTTTTTTGGTCCAGCTGCACTGCACAGTTTCTGGATTTTAGTTCCCCAACTAGGGACTGAACCTGGGCCCTCCGGAGTGAAAAACACCACGTGCACCACATCCTAACTACTGGACCACCAGGGAATTCCCACATTAAGTGTTTTTTCTGCAGATAACATTTCAACATATGATGACTTCTCTCTACAGATGGAGGAATCTTTATTCCTCGTCCCCTTGCATACGGTAAGGATGGCAAGTGCTAAAATTGTGGGGTACTGTTCTTTTGGAGATTGCTTGGGCTCTTTCTCCCAACCGGTGGACCAGCGATAGGGACTCTCAGAAAAGAGGCCATTTACTCGCCCAGTTGTCAGCGCATCTGGAAGCCTTGTCAAAACAATATAACTTTACTTTGTAACTTTTTGACATCGGTATTTATTGCACCTGTCTGTGGGCATGATTTATGACCTGTCTGGTGAATATTTCTCCTCCAGTTGGAGTTTACAATATGAGATAAGTGAAGCATTTAAAGGTCCGTGTGTGCCTTGGGATGGGAAAGGGACATTTTGTATGCATCCCTTCCTACCTCTCTGCTTCCCCCAACGTCATCATCGCCCCCAAAAGGGCCACCGTGCTACCCCATCCACTCAGATCTTCAGAGAAAGAAAGAGGAGAGGGATGGCCGAAGACTACATTTCCCACAGTGCCTTTCGCCGGGGACTAGTGGCAAGAAATCTCAGGGTCTGGGAGACATCCGGTTGAAAAGCCTGCTTGCTGAAAGGAGAGCTAGGTTACCTTGTGTCTTTGTCAGGGTGTCCTGGCTGGGACTCATCAGGGTTTCTATCCATCACCAGAAACACACTTCCCATTGGCAAAATTGCTCTTATTTTGAGAGCAGCCATGCTAATTAAGTGGGCTGCAATCAAGAAAACTTTCTCGAGCATCCCCTCTGGGGCTTGGTATTAGTTTGCAATTGTTTAGCAATTCCCCTTAATCTCATAAAGCGCATCCTCCAGGTGTGTTTTTGTTCTATGGTTTCATAATAAAAATGTAAGCCCTTCAATCTCTACTCTCCAAAGTGTATATAAATGTGATTTATTTGGGAAAATTCTATAATTACTAAGAAAATTTAACATTTTCTCCCCAAATGTTTGAAATGGGGGGATAGCATCTATTTCTTTGTCTGCTCAGACCTGCAGATTCGTTCTCTTCCCTGGATTCTAGTGGAAAGCCATATTATCTTAAAAGAACATTATGTGTCATGTATGTAATTGTACAAGTGTGAACTTTTTGTACTTAAAAATTAAGGGAAAGTTGAAATTAAAAATATTTACATGATGCTTTAAAAGAAAATAAACAATGCCATAGGTAATTCTAAGTAATGTTTTGTGCAGGCTTCACAGGTGATAAAGAATCTGCCTGGCGGTGAAGGAGATGCAACACAGGAGGGTTCAATCCCTGGATCGGGAAGATCCCCTGGAGGAGGAAATGGCAACCCACTCCAGTACTCTTGCCTGGAGAATCCCGTGGGCTGAGGAGCCTGTAGGGCTGCAGTCCATGGGGCCGCCTAGAGTTAGACACACACCTGAGCACACACACAATGTTTTTGTGATTTACCTAAGGACTCACAATTGAGTGCAGATGAATGATCACCTTATGGTTCATATATATATATATATATACGAACTGGGGGTTAGCTGGGATTCTCTGATGACTCAGATGGTAAAGAATCTGCCTGCGATGAGAGAAACCCCAGTTTCATCCCTGGGTCGGGAAGATCTTCTGGAGAAGGAAATAGCTATCCACTCCAGTATTCTTGCCTGGGAAATCCCATGGAAAGAGGAGCGTGGTGGGTTACATACAGTCCATGGGGTCGCAAAGAGTCAGACACGACTGCGCAACTAACACACAAAGATCAAATAGGGTTAGTTAAATATTATAACTTGTAGTTTACACATTGTTAATCTATCTCCCAAGCTCATTCAGTTTGATTCCCAGGTTTTCTTCTGGAAACTTGCGGCAAGACTACTTATCATCTTCTTTCCACACAGTTGTATTTAATTGCCATGAAAATTTAGGCAACATGTTCCTTTTTAGAAGATCAGAGACTTTGTTTCTTGACAAATGCATATAAGTCGGAGCACATTCATGAACTCTGATACACATGTCGCTACGATGGAGTTTATTCTGGTCATTCCAGGGTCAGCTCTTACAATCTCTTGCCTGTCCAGCCCCAACTCAGGGACAACTGAGAAGTCCTTTTCCCCTCAGTGGTACAGTTTCCTCCTTGAACCTACTCATCCCCGACAAATTGGAGTCTGCCAGCGTGTTACCAAGTCAGTGACGTCAGCACTGGCAGGACATGAAATCGAGATTAGTAATGGCCCCATGACATCACCCTTTTGTTCCTATCGAACAGATGGTTTCTGTATATTGTGCAATTTTAGATCATTATTCATGGCTTGGGTCAGGATAATTCAAGAAGCCAAAAAACTGCCAAGAAAAATTGACCTGGAACCAGTTCAAAGACTCAAAATTATTTTATTGATTAGATACCTGAGTTTACATCTTTCAGAAGGACACCGTGGACCATCGAGAGGTGCTAATGCCTGAGTTGTTTTAGCATGGACTTCAAAACAAGATCGCCTTCGAAGGGTTAACTGTAAAGACGTGTGATAATAGGATGTCTCAGGAACTCAGTTGGGTACAGCTGAACCGGGGCCAGAAACTATGGACTGGGCAAGTAGTTTGTTTGAACTGGATGGTTATTTATTTTCACCTTACACTTGTTGACTTCATCTCCGCCCTTCAGCTCAGCTCAGAGGCAGTGAAGAGGTATGTTTTAAACAAGCCAGACAGGAAGTTATTTTGAGAGGCCTGGTCCAAGCATTATAGCAGAACAAGAAGATAAAGCACAGATTTGGCTGGCTGGCCGAGAACAAGTTTAAAACAAAAACCAAATCTAAATGTGTCCAGAGAAAGACACCACAAACTCATATATTCTTTCTCTAAGAAACTGGAGGAGTTTTATCCTAAAGTCTCAGCTATTTTTGGAAGATAAACCCCGTTATATTATCAGAGCAAATCTCTCGCATGGGTCATTGCAATTTTGTTCCTTTAAAAAAAAAAAGAAAAGAAAAATTAGTGCTATTCACAAACCTCTATAGACTCGTGCCAGCCATGCTTCCTGTCTGCCTACTGTGCCAGCCTCTGATCATGTTCCTATCATGCTCAGAATTGTTGACTCTTGTTGCCACCCACAGGAGTACAAATTTTATACTAAGAAAATACGATCTTGTTTTTTAAATCTCATTTCCGGGTCCTATGAGATGAAGATTGTGGTGGCATTAGAAACGGGTGGAAAAAAAGCATGCAGTTTCCGGTAGTAATGATGAAAATAGACCTCCTATACTTATGTGAAGGAAGCCTCAATCATAGATAATAATGGGTTCGGAAATGTCCAAGTTTTACTACAACACGACCCATCACCTTGTATACCTATAATGGACTCCAGCCATAACATACTGCCCACCTGCTTTTGTCAAATAATCGAGCAGTTTAATCATTTTGGTATTTCATCACCTACCCACCTGCGTCCCCCACACACAGGCATATACACGGCTATGTAAGCAATAGCAGTGTTACACTGAACTGAGTTCAGTTCCACAGTGAAGTCTGAAAGACAAGCACGTTTTTTACGCAGCGGTGGTGACTGGGGAGGGAGAGTGTAGACATTCTAGCAGCTTCTTCTGGTGCTTTTTTCGTTTCAAAGACTGACCCAGCTTCCAGCGGAATTGAGTATATGCTTATGATTCAGTGTTCTTTTTTTTTTTTTTTTCAATTACGGGAGGAAGGACACACTCTGAGCTGGTTTCATCCTCAGCAGGGGCCCTCTCCAAAACGCAACTATCACATTTACCACCAGAAGCAATCCCAAGGTACGGGTTTCCTGGGATGTTCTGTCCATCACTCTGGAGCACAGGTTTTGTGTGTTTGTAATTGCCCTTCTTACATTTTAAAACATCATCTTCTGGAAGGGGAAGATGGTTCCTTCTGCGTGACTCCGTACGGACCGGGCCCTTGCCGTGCATGTCTGTTCTGCCATGATTTGTAAACTCACGCAACCTGATGGCTCAGTAGTAAAGGATTGACCTGCCAATGCAGAGAGAAAGGAGACGCGGGTTCAATCCCTGGGTCACGAAGATCCCCTGGAGGAGGAAATGGCACCCCGCTCCAGTGTGCTTGCCTGGGAAATCCCACGGGCAGAGGAGCCTGGCGGGCTACGGTCTGTGGGGTCGCAAAACATTTGGCCACAACTGAGCACACGTGTGCTCACAATGTGAGAAATGCTGCTTTCTAATGCCCTGCTTTCCCACTCACAGCAACACCAACTTTGGCCTTCAAAATGCAATGAGTGCTGCATGGATCCTGATGTTTCTCCTTTGCTCCTGCAGAAAGTAGATCATGTAGGGTGCTGGAGAAGCACTGGAGAAATGAAACATATCCTTTAAGTGGCAACTGGGTTTGGCAAATAGATAAGAAGGAAAGAGAAGTGTATCAAAGAAATTGGGTGGGAATGACTCCTTCAGGATCCCTTGTTCAAGATGCTCTAGAAAGGTAAAGACCTATGCCTTTAAGCGAACAGATAGCTGTGTTTACATATAATGTTCACCAAGTACCAATTGATAAAGACTTCTAGTTCCCGCTTGCTGTTAAAACTCTCATTTCGAAGCTTAAAAAAGAAAAGGCTAAATGGAGACGTGTTTTATGTCACTGAATAAATAAATACAAACGATAATACTTTCCTTTCAGGAGCCAAAGAAAGCTCCCTGCATTTTGAAACAAGCCTTGATAGAGGCACTCATTCAAATGATCAAAGTCGACAAAAATTTTATTCCAGAAGGAGTCTTCTCAGAGAGAGCCTACTTTTTCTTAGCATTTGAGCCAGGTTGACTTTATAAAGAGATCAGGAAACAAACAAAAAAACCCACAAAACCTAAATACCCCCAAAAGCCACCCCCCACCCCGCCCCCATTCCTACCAAAGGCAGCCCAAACACTTCTGAGCCCCCAGGAGCCTCCACACAATAAGGGCTCCTGAGATGTGCCAGACCCTCTCCCTCCGTCCCAGATGGTGGAGTTCGCTACCCTCACATTTGGCTTTTAATGGACAAGCAAGGAAGCCTGCCAATAAAGCCTCGGAGCAAGCGAGGAAAACAAACAAACAAAAGCCATCTCGCCCTGGACGCGGAGGCCAGTGACAGGTATGATTGATCAGGTGTCCAGCTGGAAGCTGTCATCACCGGCATGAGGGAAACAGGCAGGGCCTGGCAGGTTTCACGGGCCAGAGATTATCACGGGGTATTAGGCAGGTAGTGTGCTTAGCAAACAAAGACAGGGAGAGGACCGGAGTTGGCTTTGCCTGGCAGGGAGCCTACCACGGGACTCGCCTCGCGTCCTGGAAACGGAGCATGCTCTGTCTCCTATTGGGAAGTTTCGCAGGGAGCTGTACTGCAGGCCACCCTGTCCTTTTGTCTGTATGCTCTTGTCCTAAGACAGGCTGAACACGCTTTTGTCGCTACAAGAAGTGTACATGTTGGCGTATAATAACTTCAGCAGCAGAACAGTCCACGGGGAGGTAAATGTTAACAAATTCACTTATGGAGTGGTTTCCTTGTTGCTTAGATGAGAATGGAAACCCTCTCTACGGGCTCCCCTGGCGCACTGTCTTCAGAATCAGCTGAGCACTTCCCTGGCGGCCCGTGGTTGAGAACTCGGCTGCCAGTGCAGGGGACGCGGGTTGGATCCCTGGCCCAGGAAGACCCCACGAACCAAGCAGCCACTAAGCCGTGTGCCACAGCTCCTGAACCTGTGTTCTAGAGTCTGTGCTCCACCGCAGGAGAGCCCCCGCCAGGAGAGAAGCCCCCACTCAGCACCGCTGGAGAACACCCACGTGCAGCAACAAAGACCCGGCACAGGCAAAACCAAAATGCATTTCAAACTTTGGAAAAGAAAGGTCAGCTGAAATCACGCCCTACTTACGTGTGTCTGTTAGTTGCTCAGTCATGTTTGACTCTTTGCAACCCCACAGACTGTTGCCCACCAGGCTCCTCTGTCCATGGGATTTCTCAGGCAAGAATATTGGAGGGGGTTCCCATTTCCTCGTCCAGGGAAACCCAGGTCTCCTACACTACAGGCAGGTTCTTTACCATCTGAGCCACCAGGGAAGTCTTCATACCCTACTTGTGGACTTTAACATGCCATGGATTATAGTAAGGCATACAGAAAGCTTTTCAATAAAGAACATCCTTTTGCACACTAAGTTAGCATACTGATTTTGAGATTAATCCTATTATTTGAGAAATATTAAAATATTAAAATGTGAATAAAATTGCTATCAAAGAAACAGTGTAGGTATGAAAACATTTTACAAACTGCCAAGTGAAACGCACACTAAGTTGGATTCTAATTAAAATATTAATGATATGGAACTAATATCCTGCTTGTTATAAAGGCAATAACTTTGAATTAACATAAAGTCTTCAACTACACAGATGGAACTTGAATTCACATAGACTAAAATTTAAGTTAATGGAATAGAAATCCCTGCCAAATTGTATTTCATTTGAACACAAGAAAACATCAATTTAACAAATAAATCCTGAAAACTTCAATCTGATTCCATTTCACTCCAATAAACACATATATTTTGTGAATAAATTATAGAATTTGTGCTGTACTATTTGATCCCTGTTACTGGTAAGCGCACGATTTATATTTACAAATACAGCATTTGTTTCCAAATATTCAGTATCAAGAGGAGATGTAAAATGACACAGCATGGCTGGCAGAAATGTTGATTTTTATTTTGAAAAAATTGCAGAGTTTTAGCAGTTTAGCTGTAGATAACATGAATTGTTTCCCCATCTTTGTATGACCCAAGATTCACATAAATGTTGTAAATTCCTTAACAGATTTTATTGAGAGTTATTAAAATTTTCTATTTAGCAAATTTACCAGGAATCAAAGAATGACATTTATTCTGGCTGATCATTCATTTTTACTGTTGTGACAAAACCTGATAAAATGTCTTATCAGTAGCTTGAGAATCAGCTCAAGCTCCTGTGTACTTAGCACACTCTACCAAGAAGACACGTGGGTTGGGGACGGGGAACCCTAGGTGAGTATTTCCCTAACTGCCTCTGCCAGGTATGCATGCAGCAATGCTGAGATGCTTGTTTTAAAGTTTGTGTCTGTCATCTCAAGGTATATACAGAAATCATGCTGGAGAAGGCTGTTGAGAATCCCGTGCACATCAAGGAGATCAAACCAGTCAATCCGAAAGGAAATCAACCCTGAATACTCATTGGAAGGGCTGATGCTGAAGTTGCAGTACTTGGGCCACCTGATGCTCTTCCAATTCACTGGAAAAGACTGATGCTGGGAAAGACTGAAGGCAGAAGGAGAAGAGGACGGCAGAGGACGAGATGGTTAGATGGCATCACTGACTCAATGGACGTGAGTCTGAGCAAACTCCGGGAGATGGTGAAGGACAGGGAGGCCTGGAGTGCTGCAGTTAATGGGATTGCAAAGCATCAGACATGGCCAAGCAACTGAAAAACAGCAGGAATTATCTGAAGTGTAAGATGAAGAAAGTGAAAGTGAAGTTGCTCAGTCATGTCCAGCTCTTTGCGACCCCATGGACTGTAGCCTATCCAGCTCCTCGGTCCATGGGATTTTCCAGGCAAGAGTGCTGGAGTGGATTGCCATTTCCTTCTCTAGGGGATCTTCCCAACCCAGGAATTGAACCCAGGTCTCCTGCACTGCAGGCAGATGCTTCACCTTCTGAGCCACCCGGGAAGCCCCAACCGACCGTCAGTATCTTCTCCATGTGGCCAGATTCTGGTTCTTGCTGGACTATTTTGGTGAAATGTTGGTAAATGGCAGGCCATGAGAATATAGGACAGGCTTTTCCATAGATTAGTGATTTCCATATTTGCACCTCCTCAGATTCACCTGAGGCAGATGAAACATATTCAGAGTTGCTAGTACACCCTGGGAGATCCTGAAATTCAGGAGAGAGTCCCAGGGCAATGTGTTTTGAAAGCATCTCAGGTGATTCTAATCAGAGCTGGAGACCACCACCATAACATTCAAATGAAATTTCTAGACTCATTAATCATGTAACAGTGCTGAAAAATGTTATTTTCCTAGCAGGAGAATTTTTTTTCCCCTCCTTTAGGTTGGAAGAATATTTGATAAACCAGTGGGCAAGGTCGGGAAAAGCTCAAGGGAGATGTCTAAGGTACAAAAGATGGCCTTTAGCTTTATTTCAGGCTTCCGTCTTACCGGATGGGGTACGTAGACTCAGGGTAGGAAATGAATTATTACACACACAACAGGAGAACTTCTGAAAGGGGGAAGATCCCCTGGAGGAGGGCATGGCAACCCCCTCCAGTATTCTTGCCTAGAGAATGCCATGGACAGAGGAGCCTGGAGGGCTGCAGTCTACCAGGTCACAGAGAGTCGGGACTGAACCTAGTAAGCACACGAGCGTCTGCAAATGGCAAGAAAACAGGGCAAAGGCAGAGGGTTCCTGGGTCACCTAGTTCAGAACCTACTGCCTAAATTTTTATTACTGGTGTTTATTAATTATATCCATCATCATCTCTGATACCACACATAGATATCCAAAGGCTGTCACATGATAATATATCAATAATATTATATGTAATTATAATAATAAAATATGTCACATATAATAATATATAGCAGAGTCTAAAGATCTAGCTGGGAAGTCATCATCAAGGTTACATTAATATCAACTCTCTGCCTCTGAGCAACTAAGCGCGAGCACCGCAGCTGTGCTCCGGAGCTCGGGCGGGGCATGTGCTGACCCCACAAGCGGCAGCTATTGCAGCCGAGGGGCCTGGAGCCCGAGCTCTGCAACAGGAGCGGCGGGGCACCCGAAGCTCGAGGGCAGCCCCGGCTCAGCGCGACTAGGGAAGCCGCCGCAGCAACGAAGACCCCGCACAACCAAGAATAAGCAAGAATTATTTTAAAAATATCAGCTCTCTTCTTTAAAACTAGAGTCCTCGGAGGATCAAACCTAATGACTAGCAAGGCCCAGGGATCCTCAGACTTCGAGACCACTGACCAAGACAGAATGAAACGGAAGCCTTCCCCCAGCTGATGTGTCGGAGCCGCCACGTGCCGCTTTCAATTTCACGTTGAATCGCAGCTCTCCAACATCCGCCCAGACGATGACGCATTTTTGGAAACGCCAGAAGACATTCCGCAAGGAATGATTTCATACTTGATTGTCTTCAGGAAGCTGGAGTTAATGGTTGTTTAATAAGGATTATTTAAATGATACAACCGACCCCCTTCTACTATTGTTGAGTTCCTTCCCTCCCCTCCCCCCACCCGCAGTGACTAGTACTGCGTTTTTAACCATTTAATTGTACTTGGAAAATAAGTTCAAAAGGTAATTTTCAAGCTTTCAATTCATACACTGCTAACTGGATGTCAGGTTCTAAAAACGATAAACTAGTTTATTGAAAGCGTAATCCTTATGGAGTGAAGAATAATAAAGGCTTGAAATGAAATGCTTTTACTGACCAGCACCCAGGACTGAGAGGCCCTTTAAGGGGAAGGGATGTTGCTGAAATGCACTGCGCCCCTGAATCTTGTCATCCACACGCTCTACTGGAAAACCAATGCTGGTGTTGGGCGGTGCATGAGTGAACAAGATCCTTGTTTTTAAGACAAGGCATGGAGCAAAATATTGTCAAAATAGGCTTTCCCAAGGTGTATTTATTTTTATTTTAATGGAACAAAATTATTCCCAGCTGTGCAACATTCTCACCATGCTCATTACATTTTAATGAATCTTACAATCAGATGATTAATTCTGCACACTTGGAGGCTCTGGGCTGGATGTTGTTGATTAAGCAATTACATTAATCCACTTCTGCTTATTTTTTTGGAAGCCTGACGGTGAAGGTAATTTTTCCCCCTTTTGGAATAATTTCTCTGTAATTATTAGGCGCATGTGAAAGGAGTTTTACACACATTTCTAAGGATGCCCCTTGTTATTAATAACCAATGTTAAGCTGCAAACAACAATCAACCTGTCTTATTCCAGCTGATAAAGTTCATGACGTCTCCTGGTTCCTTTTCTCAGCTTAGCCTTTGACATCATTGCACGGGCATTAAGACGTGATGTTTTCTATGGTATAAATGAAATAAAAACACTATAGAAAACAAGCCACTGTCCGGCTTAGATAGCCAAGCAGGCACAGCTCCTGTTAAAATGATGAAAGGAAAGAAATAAGAAAAATAAAGGTTCCAGAGTGTGCAGTGGAAAATGTTACAGGACTATGGGTTAGGGCAGGAGGTCTGTGTAGGCTGTGGGTGATGAATGTGGGTCTCAGAACCATCAGTTGATTGGCTTTCTTTTTTTTTATTTAATTTTCATTTTGTATGGAAATATAGTGGTTTCAGGCGTCCCTGGTGCTCAGAGAGTAGAGCCCAGCTGACAATGCAGGAAACGTAAGAGACGAGGCTTCAGGATCTGGGTTGGGAAGATCCCCTGGAGAAGGAAATGGCCACCCACTCCAGCGTTCCCGCCTGGAGAAGCCCATGGACAGAGGAGCCTGGCGGGCTACAGCCCACGGGCTCACGAAGAGTCAGACAGGACTGAGCGACTCACCCTTTCACTTTCTTAGCTGTTTTGCAGTGTTGTGTTAGTTTCGGGTATATAGCAAAGTGATTCATCCATGTACATTCTTTTTCAGATTCTTTTCCCATATAGGTTATTATAGAGTATTGGGCAAGGTTTTGATGAGATTCTTAATTAGGACAGGCAACAAACGTGGCCTCGACCTCATGTGGACAGTCCCTGGGTCATAAGAAATTATCTCACGGTGGAGATGAATAGTGTCAACATTTCACAGTGCACAAGCGAAGTGTGAGAATTATAGGCCAGTGGACCAAGACAACTGGATTATATGATGATGCTTTTAGCCGTGTTTCTCTTTCCTTTCTGTAGACGACCAAGGGTGTGCAGAGTTTCTCACTCCTTAATGGACCTCGCCGTGTCCGTCTGAGCTGTAGGGAAGATCCAATAGTCAATCATTTCTGACTAATGAAAATGGCAATCTGTATGCTCTGAAATAAAAAGTACACCAAGTAAGTCTGTAACGTGAGTTTCTTTCTTCCTTACTGGATTCTTTCTGCTGTTCTTAGTTAATGTTATAGCATAAAATATATTAATTTTTAAAAAGTAATTGGCATCTATTTGCTTTTCAATGTTGTGTTAGTTTCTGCTGTACAACGAAGGGAGTGTGCCCTGTGTACACAGACACCCCCTCCCTCGGGGACCTCCCTCCCCCCAGCCCACCCCTTAGGTCATCACGGGGCCCGGCCGAGCTCCCTGAGTCTTACAGCAGCTTCCCTAGCCGTCCATCTTACACGTGGTGGTGAATACACGGCGGTGTACTGGCCGCTCTCTCCGTCCTCCCAGCCTCTCCTCCCACTGCACGTGCATGAGCCCATTCTCTCTGTCTGCATCGCTGTCCCTGCAGATAGGTCCATCCGTACCCCTCCTCTATGCTCAACACACAGGCTCTGCTACACCTTGCTTTTCTCCCTGTGACGTCCTGCTCTCTGTATGACAGTCTCCAGGTTCACGAGCGTCCCCGAGTGGACTTTTACCCCCTTCTGAGGACAGAGCAGGCTCCCCTGAACCACTCTTCCTTCTAGAGGAGATTCAGGACTCCTTTGGAGGGAAGTGGGGGAAGATGAAAACAGTATCTTACAATCAGATGATTAATTCTGCACACTTGGAGGCTCTGGGCTGGATGTTGTTGATTAAGCAATTACATTAATCCACTTCTGCTTATTTTTTTGGAAGCCTGACGGTGAAGGTAATTTTTCCCCCTTTTGGAATAATTTCTCTGTAATTATTAGGCGCATGTGAAAGGAGTTTTACACACATTTCTAAGGATGCCCCTTGTTATTAATAACCAATGTTAAGCTGCAAACAACAATCAACCTGTCTTATTCCAGCTGATAAAGTTCATGACGTCTCCTGGTTCCTTTTCTCAGCTTAGCCTTTGACATCATTGCACGGGCATTAAGACGTGATGTTTTCTATGGTATAAATGAAATAAAAACACTATAGAAAACAAGCCACTATCCGGCTTAGATAGCCAAGCAGGCACAGCTCCTGTTAAAATGATGAAAGGAAAGAAATAAGAAAAATAAAGGTTCCAGAGTGTGCAGTGGAAAATGTTACAGGACTATGGGTTAGGGCAGGAGGTCTGTGTAGGCTGTGGGTGATGAATGTGGGTCTCAGAACCATCAGTTGATTGGCTTTCTTTTTTTTTATTTAATTTTCATTTTGTATGGAAATATAGTGGTTTCAGGCGTCCCTGGTGCTCAGAGAGTAGAGCCCAGCTGACAATGCAGGAAACGTAAGAGACGAGGCTTCAGGATCTGGGTTGGGAAGATCCCCTGGAGAAGGAAATGGCCACCCACTCCAGCGTTCCCGCCTGGAGAAGCCCATGGACAGAGGAGCCTGGCGGGCTACAGCCCACGGGCTCACGAAGAGTCAGACAGGACTGAGCGACTCACCCTTTCACTTTCTTAGCTGTTTTGCAGTGTTGTGTTAGTTTCGGGTATATAGCAAAGTGATTCATCCATGTACATTCTTTTTCAGATTCTTTTCCCATATAGGTTATTATAGAGTATTGGGCAAGGTTTTGATGAGATTTCTTAATTAGGACAGGCAACAAACGTGGCCTCGACCTCATGTGGACAGTCCCTGGGTCATAAGAAATTATCTCACGGTGGAGATGAATAGTGTCAACATTTCACAGTGCACAAGCGAAGTGTGAGAATTATAGGCCAGTGGACCAAGACAACTGGATTATATGATGATGCTTTTAGCCGTGTTTCTCTTTCCTTTCTGTAGACGACCAAGGGTGTGCAGAGTTTCTCACTCCTTAATGGACCTCGCCGTGTCCGTCTGAGCTGTAGGGAAGATCCAATAGTCAATCATTTCTGACTAATGAAAATGGCAATCTGTATGCTCTGAAATAAAAAGTACACCAAGTAAGTCTGTAACGTGAGTTTCTTTCTTCCTTACTGGATTCTTTCTGCTGTTCTTAGTTAATGTTATAGCATAAAATATATTAATTTTTAAAAAGGAATTGGCATCTATTTGCTTTTCAATGTTGTGTTAGTTTCTGCTGTACAACGAAGGGAGTGTGCCCTGTGTACACAGACACCCCCTCCCTCGGGGACCTCCCTCCCCCCAGCCCACCCCTTAGGTCATCACGGGGCCCGGCCGAGCTCCCTGAGTCTTACAGCAGCTTCCCTAGCCGTCCATCTTACACGTGGTGGTGAATACACGGCGGTGTACTGGCCGCTCTCTCCGTCCTCCCAGCCTCTCCTCCCACTGCACGTGCATGAGCCCATTCTCTCTGTCTGCATCGCTGTCCCTGCAGATAGGTCCATCCGTACCCCTCCTCTATGCTCAACACACAGGCTCTGCTACACCTTGCTTTTCTCCCTGTGACGTCCTGCTCTCTGTATGACAGTCTCCAGGTTCACGAGCGTCCCCGAGTGGACTTTTACCCCCTTCTGAGGACAGAGCAGGCTCCCCTGAACCACTCTTCCTTCTAGAGGAGATTCAGGACTCCTTTGGAGGGAAGTGGGGGAAGATGAAAACAGAGAGCCGGGCAGGTGGGATGGCTGGAGGTCTCATTTCAGCGGAGTGGGAAAGCGGTATGGCAGCTGCGCTCAGAAAGGGAAGTGCATTACTGAAGCGGCAGTGCGTTTGATGGTGGGTCGTTTTTCCGAGGATTATCTGTTCATTTCAGTCCCTTAAAAACCAGCGGTGACGGGTTTGAATTTTACTAGCTTCAAAGAACACACTTATCAAATTTGAAGGGAATTAAGCGGCATAGGCATGAAATTATTTTCTCCTGTCTCTCTTGTATAATTTTAAATAATGTAAAATCAAATTTTACCTTG
Source organism: Madoqua kirkii (assembly GCA_006408675.1). Classification (NCBI taxonomy): domain Eukaryota; kingdom Metazoa; phylum Chordata; class Mammalia; order Artiodactyla; family Bovidae; genus Madoqua; species Madoqua kirkii. Next base: position 28,859 of record SJYC01083054.1, read on the forward strand.
TAGTATTTATATTATACACGTATGTCACTGCATGGATTAAACATTCAACAATATGCATTACAACATAGGACTTAAAACTCAAAATCATGCATGGTCCTAATTATTGGTGATTTACAGGTTGTTGTGTAAAATTTATATATTTTGAAATTGCTTTTGGTGGCTTGGACGGAGCCCTCGTGACACAGCATTGAGACCAAGCTCCATGGAGCATGCACGGCTTTACCAGTTTTCTGTTTTCCTTACAAGAAACTGTCGAGCTTATTTAGTCATTATGCTCCTCACATAAATACCTTCTTAACCATCTTACAGCTATGAGAGCTTTAAAATCGGTCTTGTATAAATGTGGCCCATATTGGAAAATTTCTTTATGTAGCCAGACTGATTTCTTTTGGTATTATTGGTGTGTCCTTTCCTTATTCTTCAATATGTTTTTTAAATTTGCATTTATCTATTTACTGACTTATTTTTACTTATGAAATGATGCTGTGTTTGTACACAATAATGCCATGTTTGTATATGAAAAAGAAAATGACGCTAATCTTAACTTGAAATGCTGTAGGCTAAACAGTGACTATGGAACCAGGTGCAGGCCATGAAGCTTCTGTGCCTTTGGCTGATTCCGTTCATAACAGACTATTATTATATTCACACTTCTTTTACACACACTTGTGCAGCCAACCCTAAGCAAAACATCTAAGAATTCAAATCTGTCTTATGTTGCCTCATTCGTAGATCATATAAGGATATGAGAGAGTGTTTGTGTGTGTGTGGCATAAATAAAAATACAAGAAAAAGTACCCTTCTTAAAGACTTTGAATTTTATATTTCACATTTAACACTCAAGCTTGGTTGGCAATTGAAAGCGTAATCGTTTTCTTTTAAAAAATTGTTATGCATTTATCTTCGGCTGCGCGGGGTCTTGGTTGCTGCGGGCTCTTCTCGAGTTGCATGAAGCCAGGCTGCTCTCCAGCCGTGGCCGAGGGCTTCCCGATGCGGGGCTGCTATTGCCGCATGCTCAGCTGCCGGTCCGGGATCAGAACCCGCGTCCCCTGTATTGGCAGGCAGATCCTTAACCCTGGGACCACAAGGGAAGCCCCGTCAGTGTTTCTTTCTCCTCCCATCACAGTTCTTCCGACTCTCTGGTTGTCCACGCTCCAGCGGTTCCCCAGCACCGGCTGCCGTCTTGCATTTGGATTCTGTTCTGATGCCGTCTCCCTGGACTTAGTGTCAGAACCCATCAGCTAAGCCCTTAGTCCTCCAAGCCACCCCCACTTCAGACTGCTGTCAGAATCCGAGTCATTTTCACTTATTATTTTTCGTTTCCTCCACGTTTCTGCGATTGCTCAGCAAACCTTTTCACTCTGGACTGGCTGATGACCCGCTGGCCTACTTCTGTTTTATGGCTACGAAATCAGACTTCGAAAATATTGGCAATTTAACTCCATGAAGATTATTTTATTGAATTTACTGGAAGCAATATTTTGGCTTTTTTTTTTTTTGGTCTGTATTTTCAGGAAGGAAAGGTGAATTCCTAGGAGCATTAGGAAGAGAATAGTATTCCCTTCCAGAATGCAATTCAAAGAGCTTGCTGAATCATTGCAACCCCCTCCAGCCAGGGGAAGGTGTTGAAGGGCCCGGAAAGGGGTGGTGGACTTGAAAGGGTCCTCCCCATCTGGCAATTCCCCCAGTGGCCACCCTGGAAGGCCGGGAAGGCAGAAGGCTCGAGTGGTACTTGGCGAGTAGGATTTTCCACCCGCGTTCAGGAAATCGGTGAGACAGAAGGCACGGGGCGGCAGCTCGGCCGAGAGGCTGGAAAACACGCTCCTTCCTCCCTTACTGCCTCGCAATACCCGAGCACATCTCTTAGTTTGTTTTTGCAAGGAAATAATTAAAGATACAGACTTTTTAAAAAAGCATTGACCTGTCTCTTTTCACATATTAAAAAAAAAACTTTCTTATGATACAATTATTTCTTTTATTTCATTAGACAGAAATATCAATCTGGACAATAATGAGGAAATTGGTGTACCTTCCCGCAGGGGGAATATTGAAGGCAGTTTCTGCCAGCCTCATGACGTGGTTAGAAGATTTTTATTCCTGGGGCCAATCTTAAGCTATATATACACATGGGGAAAAAAACATGAATTCTATAGTTCCCTTATCTCTGACCACTTCCCCTCCCCCTTCTGTGTTTACTTTCAACACAGAAAATGCTGAGAATATTGAAAGGCCATATAATCTGTATCATAAATTTTTTATTAGGCATTTTGTTCTTTCTGTTGTTGAGTCAATCTCTACAAACAGTAACTGCTTGTTGATTAGAAACTATTATAGGACGTGACCATATAGCAAAGTGTTCCTCCTCAAGAAAGTCTCTAATTTTGACATAAACGGTGGGCATTGAGAATATTCGGCTATTACACGTAATGCTGGTCCATGCAGTATGGGGCGAGAACAATAAAAGTCTACAGATTTCACACGGAGATTAAATTTCACCTTAATTAGGAAAAAAAAACCCAGAAGTTTTACATTTTCTGTGTTCATTTCCTTATAACCACTGATCTCAAAGAATACTAAAAATATGATGTTTTGGTTATATTTCCTATCTCAGAGGGGATTTTTGTTTGCTCTGTTTTTCCCAAAATATACTTTCATTATAATACTATCTATCAATCCATCGTTTTAGGAAACATACATAAAATACCGTTTCCCTAGTTTTACAGTCTTTCAAGTGGTCGTTTCCCTAAACGTAACTGTTCTTTTCATTTCCCCCTCTCTGGCTTCTGTTAAAGTTTTAGTGATTTTTATCAGTTTGGTTCTGATGTGTCTGTGTCAGGGTGTGGACATTTTTTTTTTTTAGCTAATTCTTTTGCATGAAGCCAGGCTGCTCTCCAGCCGTGGCCGAGCGCTTCCCGATGCGGGGCTGCTATTGCCGCATGCTCAGCTGCCGGTCCGGGATCAGAACCCGCGTCCCCTGTATTGGCAGGCAGATCCTTAACCCTGGGACCACAAGGGAAGCCCCGTCAGTGTTTCTTTCTCCTCCCATCACAGTTCTTCCGACTCTCTGGTTGTCCACGCTCCAGCGGTTCCCCAGCACCGGCTGCCGTCTTGCATTTGGATTCTGTTCTGATGCCGTCTCCCTGGACTTAGTGTCAGAACCCATCAGCTAAGCCCTTAGTCCTCCAAGCCACCCCCACTTCAGACTGCTGTCAGAATCCGAGTCATTTTCACTTATTATTTTTCGTTTCCTCCACGTTTCTGCGATTGCTCAGCAAACCTTTTCACTCTGGACTGGCTGATGACCCGCTGGCCTACTTCTGTTTTATGGCTACGAAATCAGACTTCGAAAATATTGGCAATTTAACTCCATGAAGATTATTTTATTGAATTTACTGGAAGCAATATTTTGGCTTTTTTTTTTTTTGGTCTGTATTTTCAGGAAGGAAAGGTGAATTCCTAGGAGCATTAGGAAGAGAATAGTATTCCCTTCCAGAATGCAATTCAAAGAGCTTGCTGAATCATTGCAACCCCCTCCAGCCAGGGGAAGGTGTTGAAGGGCCCGGAAAGGGGTGGTGGACTTGAAAGGGTCCTCCCCATCTGGCAATTCCCCCAGTGGCCACCCTGGAAGGCCGGGAAGGCAGAAGGCTCGAGTGGTACTTGGCGAGTAGGATTTTCCACCCGCGTTCAGGAAATCGGTGAGACAGAAGGCACGGGGCGGCAGCTCGGCCGAGAGGCTGGAAAACACGCTCCTTCCTCCCTTACTGCCTCGCAATACCCGAGCACATCTCTTAGTTTGTTTTTGCAAGGAAATAATTAAAGATACAGACTTTTTTAAAAAAGCATTGACCTGTCTCTTTTCACATATTAAAAAAAAAACTTTCTTATGATACAATTATTTCTTTTATTTCATTAGACAGAAATATCAATCTGGACAATAATGAGGAAATTGGTGTACCTTCCCGCAGGGGGAATATTGAAGGCAGTTTCTGCCAGCCTCATGACGTGGTTAGAAGATTTTTATTCCTGGGGCCAATCTTAAGCTATATATACACATGGGGAAAAAAACATGAATTCTATAGTTCCCTTATCTCTGACCACTTCCCCTCCCCCTTCTGTGTTTACTTTCAACACAGAAAATGCTGAGAATATTGAAAGGCCATATAATCTGTATCATAAATTTTTTATTAGGCATTTTGTTCTTTCTGTTGTTGAGTCAATCTCTACAAACAGTAACTGCTTGTTGATTAGAAACTATTATAGGACGTGACCATATAGCAAAGTGTTCCTCCTCAAGAAAGTCTCTAATTTTGACATAAACGGTGGGCATTGAGAATATTCGACTATTACACGTAATTCTGGTCCATGTAGTATTGGGCGAGAACAATAAAAGTCTACAGATTTCACACGGAGATTAAATTTCACCTTAATTAGGAAAAAAAAACCCAGAAGTTTTACATTTTCTGTGTTCATTTCCTTATAACCACTGATCTCAAAGAATACTAAAAATATGATGTTTTGGTTATATTTCCTATCTCAGAGGGGATTTTTGTTTGCTCTGTTTTTCCCAAAATATACTTTCATTATAATACTATCTATCAATCCATCGTTTTAGGAAACATACATAAAATACCGTTTCCCTAGTTTTACAGTCTTTCAAGTGGTCGTTTCCCTAAACGTAACTGTTCTTTTCATTTCCCCCTCTCTGGCTTCTGTTAAAGTTTTAGTGATTTTTATCAGTTTGGTTCTGATGTGTCTGTGTCAGGGTGTGGACATTTTTTTTTTTTAGCTAATTCTGTTTGAGATTTCCTGAGCCTCTTGATTCTGAAAATGTACATCTTTTCCAAAATTTGCAGCGTATTCAACCATTGTTTCCTCGTTTTTCTGAGCTGCGTTATCTCTAGAACGCTGACATCGTAACTCAGACTTCTGGAGTTATCCCCCAGATAGCGGAGGCTCTGTTCATTTTTTTTTTTCAATTTTTTTCTCTATTGTTCAGAATGGATAATTTCTATTAATACATATTCACGTGATCTTTCCACTGTTATTTCCATTTTGCTATAGATTTTTAAAAATTTTTCATTACTTTTAGATTCTAATTTTTTATGTGGCTCTTTTTAATATCTTCTGTATCCCTGCTGAGACTTTTCATTCATTTCAAGGGCATTTTACCTTACTTCCTAGAATTGCACCAGTTGTTATGAATTGTCTGATAATTCCAACATTAGCATCATCTGTTTATTCGCCTGCAAGTCACTGATATCTTCCAGGTCATTCACAATAATATTATTGTGGATTGCGTCTTTCACTTTTAAAATATTACAGCATGAGCTTCTGGAACTTCTAGAAACCCTAAGTGTTGTTTTCACAGACAATCAGTTCAGTTAAGATAATAACATAAGTAATGACTTATCTTTCAATATCCACCAGTTTTTTAAACCATATAGTACTATTCTCATGGTTTCCACGTGTGTACTCACCAAAGAGAAATATGAATATTTCTGATATTGCCCTGCAGGTCTCTTGTTGTTGTTCAGTTGCTAAGTCATGTCCTATTCTCTGTGACCCCGTGGACTGTAGCCACCATCCTCTGTCCATGGGATGTTCCAAGCAAGAGTACTGGAGCGGGCTGCCATTTCCTCCTCCAGGGCATCTTTCTGACCCCGAGATCGAACTTGTGTCCCTTTCATTAGCAGGCGGATTCTTTACTCCTGAGCCACCAGGGAAGCCCCCTGCAGGTCCCTAAGCCTCTGTTAATGCTTTTCTTTGTTGATAATTTTTTCTTTTTTCATATTAAATAATAATTAGCTGATCCTAGGTTCATTTACTCTGTAGTCTGCTATCCCCATCCTGCCACTGAGCCCCTGTAGCGAATATTTTATTTTGATTATGTCGATTTGATGTGCAGCATCAAATCATTCAGATACAGAAAGTGAAAGCGAAGTCGCTCAGTCGGGTCTGACTCTTTGCCACCGCATAGTATGTAGCCCGCCAGGCTCCTCCATCCATGGGATTTTCTAGGCCAGAATACTGGAGCGAATTGCCATTTCCTTCTCCAAGGGATATTCCCAACCCAGGGATCAAACGCAGGTCCCCCGCACTGCGGGCAGACTCTTTACCATCTGAGCTACGGTACCATGCAGTCAGATACAGAACCCTGCTCCTGACTAGCCCGCCGCTCATCCTCATCCCCAAGACAGAGCAAAATGTGGAGGCAGGAACAGTGAGTCCTGTCAGTAACAGGCCCTCCGGAACAACGTGGCTATACAAAAGGCCTGGGGAGAGTGTTCCCTGGTGCTCCGGTGGTTAAGAATCCTCCTGCCCATGCAGGGGGCAGGTGTTTGATCCCTGGTCCAGGAAGAGTCCAGGTGTCGTGGGGCAGCTCGGCCCAGGGCACCACAACAACCAAGCCACAGGGCAGCGAGTACTGAAGGCCCCGCACCACGAGCCTGCGCTCCGCAGGAGAAGCCACCGCGGCAAGCAGCCCTCCCTCCGCAGCTGGGGAAGCCCCCCTTGGCCGCAGCTGCAGAGAGCCCCCCCGCCCCCGGCAGTGAAGGCCCAGCGCAGCCGAGAGCAGACGCCCGTGTCCGGCAAGAGTGAGAGTCAGTGACGTTTTGTATCTAACAGATAGCTTGGCCAAGCAAAAAGATAACATGTCTCCCATTCTAAAGTACGCTGTGCTGAATTTCACTGCCAGAAAGTGTCCCGAGTCCCTCCTGTGAGACCAGCTTTATTTTGTGGGTATACAGGTGAACAGCACAAGCGAGACTATGGCCCTCCTGGGGAAGACCAACAGCAGGCACCGGACAAGTGGTTGCGGTTGTTTCCTAAAGTCAGAAATGAAAGGAAGAACCTAAGATGATGGTAAAATCAGAAGTGACTGAAAGGTCACGTGAAGAGATTCAGGGAGATCCTTTTGAGAAAGTGACTGCTGAGCAGAAATGGGAAGCATGAAGACAAGCTATATTCTGTATCATTCCATAAAAGCATCACCCTGATTCTTCATACTAAATCTCAGTCTATGAGTTCTTCTGGGATGAGGCATCAGAAAGAATCAGAGTGATCATTAAATCTCTGTCTTTTTAAGAAAACTATGGATTAAAAAAGTAGGTGATTAATTTGCTAGATCTTAACGACTAACTGTTGTGGGTGTCTGTGTTCACAGTGGTGGGGGGCAGGGAAGTTATGGGATTTGAAATCTGTTAGTAAACAGTCACATAAATAGGCCTTCCCTGGTGGCTCAGACAGTAAAGAATCCACCTGCAACCCAGGAGACCTAGGTTCGATCCCTGGGTTGGGAGGAGGGCATGGCTACCCACTCCAGTATTCTTGCCTGGAGAATTGCATGGACAGAGGAGCCCGACAGGGTCCATGGGGTCACAAAGTGTCAGACATAATTGAATGAGTAACACTTTCACAGTAAACAGCAGCTCACACCCCAAGGCTGTCCCTTTCTTGTTCTCCTGCTGCTGCTCTGGAATCTGAAAACAAATGAACTATTTCTCACTGTTTGGAAAGGACTTATTTGTCGGTGTTTTATTTCCAGTAATCTGTATATTCTTATGACACAGCATACTGTATGTTTACTCATGTGATGTGTATGTAAGAATTCATGTTATAATTCTCCTCTAGGAAAAAGAAAGCATGGACTGTCCTATAGTCTCTACACATAATTATACACACAGAGAGACATACCTATTATTGCTAAGATCCAGTCGGTTCTTAGGTAAATCTGTATTTAACTTCCCCAGCAGGCCTCTGCGATAATAAAATCGTCAAGCCATTTTTCCTTAACAATGACTGACTGCAGCTATAAATCCCTAAACTGGTCAATAACCTATAACCCAGCGCCTCTCGAAATGGAATGTGGGATGTTTTATGCGCCCCCTGAGAACAGCTTGTATATAAAGTCCCCGGGAGCGTGCCCGCCAGCCAGGACACCTTTCTGGAGCAGGACCAGGGCACCGGGCCGCGGGCTTCTTCCTTCTGTCCCCCCTCCCCCACCTACAGTGTCAGAGACGGCGCTCCTTGGAAGGCTTGAATCACACCCAACTTAACATATTAGGTGCTAGCTTAGCACACGCAGCACTAAACCACACCACAGCTCATTAACCTTTAGACTATAAAAAAGCAAAAAAAAAAAAAAACAAAACCACCTTGCTTAACTTTCCATTTCAAGAACAGGGGTCCAGGGTTAACAAAGAAGCAAAATGCATAGCATGCGATTGTGTGGCCATTATGAAGAATCATTTACTTCATGATTATTTGTTTAAAGCCACAGGTAAAACAGACTGAAAAATTAGCTTCTAATTGTATCTTCTGTTTCAAATGCATTAGACTGTTTTTCATAAATATTCTAGATTGACATATTCAGGGTGAAGTTAAATATAAGATTCTTTTACGATATACTAAAACCTTTCCCCAAAGAAACGAAGTGCTGAAAACATCCTTTTTCCACTCTTGTTCTTGTTTAGTTGCTAGGTCATGTTCGACTTTTGTGACCCCCATGGACTATAGCCCTCCAGGCTTCTCTACCCATGGGATTTTCCAGGCAAGAAGACTGGAGTGGGTTGCCATGCCCTCCTCCCGGGGATCTTCCAGACCCAGGAATCGAACCCAAGTCTTCCCGTGTCTCCTACACTGCAGGCGGGTACTTTACTGGCTGTGCCATTGGGGAAGCCCAATCCCTCTGAAATGAGAAAAGAAGCTTTGTATGTGCGCAGCCACAATATATATATTGTCCTGGAAATGCAAAGGTCGATGGGTAAGGTTCAAGCATCCAGACGCTTCCTTATCACCCGTGGTCTGTGCCAGCCGGATGTGCAGACCACGGACAGGAGGAGACAGGTCCTCCAGCAGAATGAAGCGCAGGTCGGCGGCTCTGACCGGCAGTGCCCCGAGCGCCTTAGCCCCGAGCAGAAAGCCTACGCTTCGGGACAGGAGGGTTCTGGGGGCTCCGCTTTGCCAGGAATTTTCAGACATCTGGAAATCTGAAAGCTGTCAGAAAGTCAGGGCTAGTCACACTGGCTTAGACTCTCTGTGTGCATGCAGTATACATGTGACAATGTAATCATACATTATATTGTATCATTAACACATTACATGCAATGTATATTACAATGTATACAATGTAATAATGGAACAAACATCATATTTTATTAATACATTATATATAGTATAATAATACATTATATCTTGTCATTAATATATGATACATAATGTAATAATATGTTATATTTTATTATAATGTAGTATAATAATGTAACAATACATTATACTTTATTATTAGTGCATTATATATAATGTAATAATATAATTTATTAGGGGGGTGGTGGTCGGCAGTTACTACCTATGCATCAGGCATGGTGTTTATTCTTAAGATTACAAAGAATAAGATTTGCCACCAAAGGAAAACGTTGGCCTCAAGTAATTCTCAGTATAGTTGGGAAAGTGATTGTTAGAAGGATAGGCTTCTGCGTGTATTATTATGACCGCCTTGGCTGCGTGGTTAGGTATGAGAAGTCTTCTCAGAAACTAAGGCACTTGGTGTGACTCTTTTGAAAAGATCCAGTTGGTCAGATTCTTTCCTCTCCTTAGCACCCGCCGTGAGTCAGACTCTAGGCTGAATGTGGGGGTTCATTGATAAAGACGATCCATATATTTCCTGCTCAGAGGACCCTAACGTCTCCTGAGGATGTGACATGCTGTCAGTCAGAGAAAACCTTCAACTGCGGACAGCGAGATGAACCAAAGGACGACTTCAGCACAGGGAAAGGCCCGCCAGGAAGGCTGGGCAGACTGAACAGTTTGGGGCTGATGGTAAACCCAAGGCAGGAAATGGAGAGACACCCTGCATTCTTGAGAATTGTTCTGTTCCATGAGCAAGGAGACCAGACCAAGGATCAGGAGACCTTGCTTCTGTGTCAGGGGAGGGGTCTCGGGAAAGTCCCTGCAGGCTTAGGAGTTCAGGCATTAAAGGAGGGTATTGAAAGGGATTCATGGCTTTCAAATCAAAGACCCGCACTTGGAAAGCTATCCTCTCCCTAACTCAAGTTCACAGGCCTGGATAATTCCAAGAATTCATGCTAATCATCATAATACTCTCATTCTTGTTTCCCTGCAATGGTTTAGGAGTGGGCAGGTGGCCAAGGAGACATCAGGTTTTTAGGGGGATTTTTTAGGAGACTTCTGAGACAGGATTTCTTAATTTGAAGGTGACATCTGTAGAGAAGATCTATGTATTGGAGAAGGTATGTAGCCAGACTAGCTGACTGTGAAAGAGCTCTCAAAAGACCATCACTTGGGACTTCCCACGTGGCTCAATAGGTAAAGAATCAGCCTGCCAGTGCAGGAGACATGGGTTCAGTTTCTGAGTTGGGAAGATCCCACGTGCTGCGGAACAGCTAGGCTGTGCACCACAGCTCCTGAGCCTGTGCTCTGGAGCCCAGGAGCTGCAGCTGCTGAAGCCTGCACACCCTAGACCTCATGCACCACAAGACAAACCACTGCAGTAAGAAACTCACGTGTCAGAGTATCTCCACTCACTGCAACTAGAGAAAAGCTCTCTCAGCCACGAAGACCCAGCACATTCAAAAATACACATTAAAAAAAAAAACAACAAAAAACAGTCCTTGGGGCAACTGAATCGTGGGCAGATTTTTCTATGAAAGTATAAAAATCTGACCACTGTTGTTGAATTACTATTATAGAAGTAATCCAGCTCATTAAAAAATAATGAAACCAGGAAATCAAATCACTCCCTTGTTACCGCCTTCAATAACTTTGAGGTCTACGAATAGAGTAAAATACTTTCTCTTGCAAGAAACAAAACCTGCGCTGGCTTTCTTAAGCACAGAGGGCAGAAGATTAGAGGTTGAGCAATTGATGGGAAGTTAGAGAAACAGGCTTGGAAAACAGACCAGAAGGACGCTACATCAGGCATTCAATCTACGAATAGAGTAAAATACTTTCTCTTGCAAGAAACAAAACCTGCGCTGGCTTTCTTAAGCACAGAGGGCAGAAGATTAGAGGTTGAGCAATTGATGGGAAGTTAGAGAAACAGGCTTGGAAAACAGACCAGAAGGATGCTACATCAGGCATTCAAGAAGCAGGAAGCTGTCCAACGATCTTTTAGGAGAGACATTCTGGCAGGAATGCTGTGGCTAATGGCACCCCACTCCAGTACTCTTGCCTGGCAAATCCCATGGGTGGAGGAGCCTGGTGGGCTGCAGTCCATGGGGTCGCTAGGAATCGGACACAACTGAGCGACTTCACTTTCACTTTTCACTTCCATGCATTGGAGAAGGAAATGGCAACCCACTCCAGTGTTCTTGCTTGGAGAATCCCAGGGATGGGGGAGCCTGGTGGGCTGCTGTCTATGGGGTTGCACAGAGTCTGACACGACTGAAGCAACTTAGCACAGGACACCAACCTCAATATTTCTGCATGTGAATTTTAACCTTCTCCTCTACTTTGTCTTCTTTGCTCAAGATTTAGATCCTGGACAAGAGAGTCAGATAGATTAAACCTTGAGATCTGGAGTTCACATGCTGCTCCCAGGGAAGCTCTGGTCCCCACTGATACTGTAAAATGGGGAAGACGATGCCTGGAATACCGAAAAGTTAGTGTGTGTGTTTACCGCTCAGTTCAGTAATGAAATATCTGTAGATGGTACAGAACCTACTTGCACTGTGGGAGACCTGGGTTCAGTCCCTGAGTCAGGAGGATCCCCTGGAGGAAGAAATAGCAACTCACTCCAGCAATCTTGGCTGGTAAATCTCCATGGACAGCGGAGCCTGGCGGGCTGCAATCCATGGGGTTGCAAAGAATGGGAAATGACTGAGCAGCTAACACTTTAAACACACTGTGAGTTCAGTTCAGTCTCGCAGTCGTGTCCGACTCTTTGCGACCCCATGAACAGCAGCACGCCAGGCTTCCCCGTCCATCACCAACTCCTGGAGTTCACTTAAACTCACGTCCATCAAGTCGGTGATGCCATCCAGCTATCTCATCCTCTGCTGTCCCCTTCTCCTCCTGCCCCCAATCCCTCCCAGCATCAGTCTTTTCCAATGAGTCAGCTCTTCACATGAGGTGGCCAAAGTACTGGAGTTTCAGCTTTAGCATCATTCCTTCCAAAGAAAGCCCAGGGCTGATCTCCTTCAGAATGGACTGGTTGGATCTCCTTGTAGTCCAAGGGATTCTCAAGAGTCTTCTCCAATACCACAGTTCAAAAGCATCAGTTCTTTGATGCTCAGCTTATATGTAATGATGATATACTTTATATATTTATAAATAAAAGGCAGTAAATGATATAATTGAGACAACAGGAGAAATAGAAGGAAACATATACGTACTATGGCCAAAGTCTGCTACATGTCTTATCATTTAAACTCAAATTTCAAAAATCTCCATGGAAGACACTCTTCTTAGCTTTATTATAACTCACAATTCAGGGGAATACGAGCAGTCACTCACTTGAAATTAGTAAAGGTAGTGCTTGGAGTCTGCCTCAATGCTCACTAAGCTCAGCTACTATGAGAACCCAGGAGGAGGAGGTTGAGTGCAGGCCCGCTTGGGGATGACCTTTGCTTTAGACCTTGAGAGTTGGGTAACTTCTGATCGTCACTGTTAGGGATAGAGAATCCCAGAAAGAGGAAAGAGCAGGAGCAAGACTAGAGACGGGCGTCCAGTTTGGCAGCATTGGGATAGGAAATTGGGAAGGCAGGTCAAATGCAAAATTTGGGACGCTGTGAAGGTCAACCTAAGAATGCAATCGGGTCTTGACTCTGACCGTACTTGGGACTCATCAGATATTTTTGACCAGGGTAAGGCATAGTGTCAGAACTCTCTGCTTCAGGAGCACTAACTTCATAGTGTTTTATTAAATCATGTGTCAGTCTATGCTTTTCTTACTAAAAGAAAGTGGCATTTTATTAAAGTGTCATTCTTTACAAAGGACACAAAACAGCGTCCATCTTTATCCTAGGTATTCAAATAACCCTTTGCTGAAACTATCCCTGTCCATATAGACAGCCACCTTTAAACTTATATTGAGATAAAAACACTACACGTCTAGCAATAGTTGCTTTTTTTGAATAGACAATATTTTATTTAAGTTCACATTGGTACTAGAACACATAAAAATTGCAAAGGGTGCTCTGAGTTCAAGGTACATCCCAGGATTTCATGAAGAGTATCAGAAATGAAACCTAGGAACAGCAAATGAGTTAACAATATCAAATTATAAATGTATGTCAAAGCCAATAAAAGTCAAATTTAGCTCTCCAGACTCCCGAGTCCCAAGCCAGCCTTCCACATTCCACTGCACAATTGCTGTCTTCCCTCCTGCTGCTGAGGAACAAAAACAGACTCAAAGAAACCTCTGTAAATGGTGAGCATCCAGTGAGTAAGAAACATCGTAATTTAAGAAGAATCCTTCTGATTTATCTGGCATTTTATGCACTCAACTTTGTCAAAGTTGACAAGGACATAGCATCTTATAAACACCCAAGCTGAGCTGTCTCCAAAGGCCAGATCTTGAAGCCTGACTTCTTGAATGTAACACGGTCAGAAGACCACCATTTAGAGATCTAATCCCAACCACAGATGAAAATCATATGAAATTAGATGATTTAAATCTTCCTATATAGAAAGGACAAAAGAAGATTTATTTTTGAACCATCCAGTTTCTCTCTAAAAAACACTCAGAATAAGTGCCGAGAGAGCATATTAGGGTTTCCTTTGGAAATTACCTGGAAGATCAGTCATCGTTATTTATAACACTTACTCCACTTCGATTTTTCTTTAACAACCAAAGGAGAAATCTAATCTTGCTTATTTTTTCTTCGCTTTAGCTAAATACATCGCATAGCTTTTTGGAAAGGGTTAAATAATTTCCTCCTCTTCTGGACAATTTTTTTTTTTCTTTTTGTGTGTGAGGTTCCCCACTACCCACAGCTCTGTCCAAAAGGAAATTAAAATGAAATACATCAGGCATGCTGGGACTTCACACTTCAGAGACTTACAAAGCAACATGGCCTGGTTAAATTGATTGTCACTTTAACTGCCCACAGCTACTCTTCAGGAAGGGGGCTTACAGTTTTACTGTTCTTAACGGGACCATATCCCTTTTCCAACGGCTTAATTTAGGTTGTGCTGAAATCCTATTAAAATCAAGAGTCATTAATATTTCATTAAAAATACCCATGATGTCAGAAGCGGCCATCACAGGCCTGCCAAGTTACAAAGAAAACTCTCCTTTCCCCCTGGGGTTGTACTAACATCCTGATACCCAAACCTACATTTACATTTTTCCATCAACCTGAACAAAAAGCAAAAAAGAAGAAATATATCAGGTGACTGCCGGCGTCCGGTGCCTCCGCTGTTTTGACGTCTTCAGATGGTGCCCTGAACTCCGGTTGGTCAGATCGGAAAACCTGACATCAAGGATGTAAAATTATCAACAAATCAGCAGGCTGACCACTTAGATATCTTACTTTTGCACCAAAATTAAGGCATTTGACAAATAGATATGGGGTCTCTGTGTGTCAAAAGCACTGAAAAGATTTTTCGTTAAGAGTCCTAAAGTCAGACTGCCTTGGAATCATAGACCTGCTGAATGAAGGCTTGTATAAAGCTAAAACTCATTATTATACATCAGTCAATTACTTGTAGCCGACTCACTGGAAAAGACCCTGATCCTAGGAAAGATTGAAGGCAAAAAGAGAAGGAGGTGGCAGGAGATGAGATGGTTAGGTAACACCACCGACTCAATGGACATGAGTTTGAGCAAACTCCAGGAGATGTGAGGGGCAGGGAAGCCTGGTGTGCTGCAGTCCACGGGGTCCCAAAGAGCCAGACACGATTTAGCAAACTGAGCGACAACAACCAGTCAGTCTGTTTGCAGACTCTGCTCTCTTTCTTTCATCTCACTTTCCCAGAACTGGTGGCAAAATAAGTGGCTTAATGTGGTTTTGAAATATATCGAGTCTGATATCTATTTTTAAAAATTTATAGTGTTTGCTTTTGCTTCTAAAAAACAGTAAGTGATACAGGTAATTGGAGTCGTATTAGTCACTCAGTCGTGTTCTTATCAGACTTTGGGACCCCATGGACTCTAGCCCGGGGCTCCTCTGTCCATGGGGTTCTCCAGGCAAGAATACTGGAGTGGGTTGCCATTTCCTTCTCCAGGGGATTTTCCTGACCCAGGGGTAGAACCCAGGTCGACTTCATTGCAGGCAGATTCTTTAACATCTGACCCACCAGGGAAGCCCTCTTCTTTTCTAACGAGAAAATTTTATTTATATTGTTTTCTTGATACTTTTGGATTCCGTTCCCATTTTTTAGGGTCAGGTGGCATACATTGGTCTATTTCAATTAACTTTTTCCGGTGAATTACACTCACACATCTTCAGACTCAGCTCTTTCACTCAGGAGTGTGCCTTATTCCCTATTTGATAACTGCTGCTAGGTTTCTCTACCTCTAGGACTCAGATCACCTCTCACTCACTCTCCCCTCTCCTATCTGTGACGCTTACTTAACGCAGCGCATTTAAGCCATTCTTAGGCGGATTTTCTGCTCGCCAGCCAAACCGCGTAGGAGTGGATGGAGTAGGTGTACACTGTCAGTGCCACTCAGCAACAGAAAGTGTGTGACAAGCTAGCGTTTCCAGCAGCGCGTTTATCTGCCGCGCCGCGCCGGGGAAGCGGCCGCGCTCTGCCCTGCCTGCCTGCCCTCCCCGCACAGCGTGTCTGCGGCTGATACCCTCTCCCGAGCCGCTGCCTGAAATATCACTGACAAGCTCTGCCCGACGGAGAAGCGGCTCCATTGTCCGCTGGATGCTCCGCCTGCTGTATCTCGTCGTTCCCAGATTCTCCCGATGTTTCTGTTGTGGACCCAAAAGGAAACCTGGCGTGGAGCACTCGGTATCAACCCCGAGTCTTATCTTGGCCCGAACTCTCAGATTCATCCTCCCTGCCTTTTGTATGTTAGGATTTTTTTTTTACCAAGATGCCTTCCATTTAATTTCTCCTAAATTATTTATTAGAAGGAAGCAGTAGTGTCTGGCTTTAATCTCATCATGACTTTATTCAAAAAAAGGAAAAAAACTTGAGAAATTCTTAGCATGTGGATAGAATCTTATTTTCTATCTCTCACCATAAAGCAGGGTTTCTCTGCTTTAAAATCATTATTATAGTAAGAACAATAAAGCATGTTATTCCTGCTTTAATTAATATATATAGTGTAATGTATATATGCATATATATAATAATAATGTGTATTAATATGTATATATATTTAATTTCATTGGATGTTTCAGTCTAAGATTGGTAAAGGGCATCATTTGGACACTTTGCTCAAATCACTGACTTACTAAAAACTCTTGACCCTTGACAGTATGGAGTCATCATGTTTTTTTAAATTAAGACTGTGTCTTAGACAAGAAAGGTTAGTTGGAAATAAATGGATATTGTTCAGAGGCCTTCCTACTGCATTTTTATTTTTAACTTTGGTAGCATTTTAACTTCTAGTTTGCATATTTGGGTACACAGCTCGGACTCTCCCTCCAGAGTCAAAGCTTGGACGGCTCGGTTCCGTTACAGGCTGCTGACTGACAGCTGTGCCCTGCGGGTGTTGCTCCGGGCATCTGCTCTCCTCGAGTGGGTGCACCGGGCAGCCAGGACCGCACACTCTAGAGCCTGTGCCCCGGAGCAAGAGACGGCACCGCGCCGGAAGTCACGCATCAGAGCTAGAGACGAGGTCGCGCTTGATCGACGAGACAAAGTCCATGCTGCAACGAAGACCCAGTCCAACCAAAGATAAGTAAAGTGGTTTAAAAGAATAATTAGCACATCTCAAGCAGAGAAGTAAAGAGAGCTTGTGTTAGGTGTGGAGGGCATCGGTGTGGACAAGAGAGAAGGAGGTGACACGCCGATGGGGGAGTCAGGGTGTGTGCGTGGGGCTCAGGGGGGTGTCTTAGTATGGTGTTAGGATCTGTGCTTGAATGCTAAAAAAAAAAAACTAGTGACAGGTATCCAGCAGGTCTTTTGGAACACTGGCAAATAGAAATAATAGGTATGAAGAGACTGAAGCGGAGATAAAATTGTTAACTGTAGGAAATTAAAAATGTTATATGAGTACTCAATTACATCTATAGGATAATGTAAATACTGATGATAAACAGATTAACCCCCCAAATTATGGTAATATTATACTGATATGATGTGAGAAGGAAAAATATGGGTCAATATGCAACAAAGCCAACCTCTCATCTATTGTTACAGGAGCTTGAAAATGCCTCAAACTGATAAAATGGCAGCCCACTCTTGCCTGGAAAATTCCTCGGACAGAGGAGCCTGGTGGGCTGCAGTCCATGGAGTCACAAAGAGCTGGACATGACGGAGCTACTGAGAATGCGTGCAAAATTGATAGGTATGTATTAATGGCAATTTTATCTGAATTATAAAATAGTATTACAGATAGACATTAATAGATAGGTAGGTGAAGGTAAACGTCAAAAAAATAGAAAGTATTTGCCCCTTGGGAGCAAGATTCTAGGGGGAAATGCTGATTTTTCTTATAAGCATTTGGCGCTATGTTAGCTCCATGTGATCGATTAGATTCTTGTTGTCATTTCTTCACCCCTTCATCACAACAATGTCATCACATAACGGCTGAGCTTTCTCATGAAAGAGGACCTTTCCTCACCCACTCCCGGGGGGCCTGAACATGTAACCCTGTGGCTTGCTTTTGCCAATGGGATGATAGCAAACGTGAAACATACACCAAGGCTTAAAACACACGCTTATAGTCTGGCCTGCCCACCTGTGCCTCTAAGATCCACCAAGAGTCGAAAGGGAACATGCTGGTACAAGGAGAATGGGCAGACCTGTGGGCCAAGGTGAACCCATCTGGCTGTACAGAGCCAGACCCCGCTGGCTCCCTGTGCATCCAGAGCCCACCTGTGAGCGAGTCCTGACCGGTAGCTGTTATAAGCCGCTGAGAGATGTGATTAGTGGGGAACGCCTCTGAGACCTTTGAAGCTGATTGGTTAATCAAACATTAATGAATACTCTACACTTGTGAAAGTGTTAGTTGCTCAGCCACGTCTGACTCTTTGCAACCCCATGGAATATAGCCCACCAGGCTCCTCTGTCCATGGGATTTTCCAGTCAAGAATACTGGAATGGGTAGCCATTCCCTTCTCTAGGGGATCTTCCCAACCTAGGGATGGTATGTGGGTCTCCTCCATTGCAGGCAGATTCTTTACCATCTGAGCCACCACGGAAGCCGTTATGGTATGGTGCTAATTTACAATGAGTAAATTATAGAAACAAATTCTAAACTAATTAAAATAATAGTAACTTGCCTGGAGAATCCCAAGGACGGAGCAGCCTGGTAGGCTACAGTTCACGGGGTTGCAAAGAGTCAGACACGACTGAGCGACTTCACTCACTCACTCAACAACAAAAAAGAACTCTGTGGGAAAGTAAGGATTCCATACACTGCCATCTCTCCCTCTCCACTACCTGCTTACTCCATGATGGCAAAGCCAGCACATATTTTTCTCTGCCCAGGAGTAAGCACAAGTGACTCAGCGTGAGCAGTCTGATCATCACCACCTTCCAGAAAGCTAGAATCAAGTAAAGACTCTGCCTGCCATGTGGGAGCTGCTGCTGCTGCTGCTAAGTCGCTTCAGTTGTGTCTGACTCTGTGCGACCCCGTAGACGGCAGCCCACCAGGCTCCCCCGTCCCTGGGATTCTCCAGGCAAGAACACTGGAGTGGGTTGCCATTGCCTTTTCCAACGCATGAAGATGAAAAGTGAAAGTGAAGTCGCTCAGTCGTGTCTGACTCTTCGAGACCCCATGGACTGCAGCCCACCAGGCTCCTCCGTCCATGGGATTTTCCAGGCAAGAGTGCTGGAGTGGGGTGCCATTGCAAAGTGGGAGACTCGGGTTCAATCTCTGGATCCCCTGGAGAAGGAAATGGCAACTCCACTTGCCTGGAAAATTCCCTGGACAGTGGAGCCTGGCTAACTATATAGTCCATGGGTCACAGAGAACTGGACATAACTGAGCAAACGACACATGCGAACCAGCACCCCGTGCTCGACTCCATCTCCTCCTCCTTTTCAGAAAGCTACTGTTTCTCGGACCCCCTGGCCCTCCTCTTCAAGGCTTCCTCAGTCCCTCCACGCGGGTGCGCCTCAGTTTCTCTGTTCCTGAAGCCCCGTTATCTGCTTTTATCCTGTGTCCCCTCTCAGTACCGCTGTTAAAAGCCGAGTTGACACGGTGAGCTCAGAGCAGCGTGAGATCTCAGGGTTGAAGGGGTCAAGGGAAGATTCATGGGCACAAATCAGAGCGGGAATGAGTGGGCTTAGTGGGGAAGATCAGCCTTGGATCCATAAAGCGGAGGACACACGGGGTTTTCTTTCTAGCTTGTGAAATAGAAAATCACTTTTAAGACCCTCAAAGGGAAATCAGTGGCTTCCTCCCCTGTGGAGAAACTTTCCTGTCTTAACAGGAACAACATAAATAACACTTCTATTATAAGAAAGGACCAGACTCTTATGAAGACCTATAAATCAACAGTTATTTTATTTTCACAAAGCGACCTCCAGATGTAATGTTAAAGTGAAAGCATATTTTAAATGACCTATGGGTAGATATAATTTATATTTCTGTGTATAAATATGGCCCTCAGATATCTTCTTACATTAGAATAATTATTGGCGGGAATACACTATTTTGCTATGGATAAAAACACCAGCTATAATGGGTAAAATATGGGGCCTTAAATTACTATCAGTTGATGTGAGTATTGTACTGGGGTGTTGAAAATCGTGAGAGAGACCAGCATCAAGTTCTCCCCTGAAGTTCATGTAGATCCTATAATCATGTTTGTCTGTCTGTTTACCACTGTGAGATGTGTGTCTCCACAGATGCCTCGCACGTAGCTTGAGGTCACTGTTTAAAAAAATGAGTCAGGGAGTACCCTGCAGATAAGATCTCTGAAGTCCAGGAGGGAATTGCCTTCCCCCAGTTCAGACAGTTTGCGGTACCCGAAGGGATAAAGCCAGCAAGCCGCCTCCCAACTGAACGCTCTTTCCATCCGACTCAGCCAGTAGTATGACTTTGTATGTTGGTGCCCAAGCAGTTGAAACCAGACTCAAGTTACTAAATACAAGGTGGAAATTAAATCAATGGACCCTGAGATGTTCTTTCTTAGGGCACGTACACCCTGGGAAAGTGTGTCTTGGGAGCGTCTGAGATCAGGGCTTGTGTGTTTCCCATTGCTCCCTTAGTTGCCTGCCTTTCTCCTGGTGACAGCTTCATCCTTCCACCTGCAGAGGGATCTCCTTTCAGGGGAAAGGATCACTTATATTACCTCATCCCTTAGTACTTGTGATAGTGAATTTTATGTGTCAACCTGCCTAGGCTATGAGATGCTCAGATTTTTTAATTTATGTAATTGAAGCCTTCAGGTGTCTTTTTTTTTCCAGAATTTCTTCTGTTTTTTCATCTTGCTCCTTCCTCTTTCTTTCTTCTTTATTGAGGTATAGTTGCTGCTTGGGGCTTCCCTGGTGGCTCAGTGGTAAAGAGCATGCCTGGCAGTGTAGGAGACATGGGTTCAATCCCAGGGTCAGGCAGATCCCTGGAGAAGGAAATGGCTACCCACTCCAGTGTTCTTGTCTGGGAAATTCCATGGACAGAGGAGCCTGTTGGGGTCACAGATAATCAAACATGAATTAGTGGCAAGTCAACAACAACAGACAGTTACTTTAAAAGCTGTGCCAGTCTCAAGTTCAGATATTGGTTTAAACAGCATTTCTGAGTGTGTCTGTGAGGATGCTTCTAGATGAAATTCACATTTGAATAGGTAGACTGAATAGAGTAGGTAACCCTCCTCAGCACAGATGGTTTCATCCAATCCTTCTAAAGTCTGAACAGAACAAAAAAGGCTGGACAAAGGGAAATTCACTCTCTCTGCTTGACCATCTTGGTGCTCGTACATCAGTCAGCTCCGCTCTCCAAACTTAGGTTCAGGAACGTTACCATCAGCTCCCTGGGTCTGCCTCTTCCTGACTGAAGATCTTAGGACTTCTCAGCCTCCACAGTCATGTGAGTCAACAACCCCTTCTAATAATCCTCACTTTATCTGTCTGTCCATCTGTCTGTATAACTCTCTATGCTAATGGTGCTGCTTTTCTGAAGAATCAAGGTCAGTACAATATCCTGTTCTTTTGGAACTTTGTTCACTTGAAGGATGACTGTCTGATGACTATTTTCTGCTGACAAAGAAAGCATCCCATTGGCCAGGCTTGGGCAGCACGACCACCCCAGGACCACCAGCTGCTGCTGGAAGGCACGGCCGCAGGTACTTTCACAGCAGTGCCTGTGATAGTCATGGGGGCAGGACGTGCCTGTTTCCAGAAAGGGGGATTAGAAGACTCAACTCTAAAGTGTTACTATAGCATGATGTTGCTTTTTGATCATCCGTATCTTTTGGTGTGTATACTGGTTCATTCTCTCCAAGAGTTAATGCTGTCTATGGAATGCTCCTAGCAAAGACAGCCATTCCTGCTTCAGTTTTCAGAGAAGGCAATGGCAGCCCACTCCAGTGCTCTTGCCTGGAAACTCCCATGGATGGAGGAGCCTGGTGGGCTGCAGTCCATGGGGTCTCGAAGAGTCAGACACGACTGAGCGACTTCACTTTCACTTTTCACGTTCATGCATTGGAGAAGGCAATGGCAACCCACTCCAGTGCTCTTGCCTGGAGAACCCCAGGGACGGGGGAACCTGGTGGGCTGCCGTCTATGAGGTCGCACAGAATCGGACACAACTGAAGCAACTTAGCAGCAGCAGCAGCAGCTTCAGTTTTATTCAATATTTTAATTTTTTTCAAAATAAAAAGACCTATTCACTTACCACCTAAAGGGATAAAAATAACATTTATTAACTGTAACAACAAATCTTCAATTAAATTATGCAAAACTAGCTACAGGACCAACTTGATATTTCATTAGATGGTTTGGCTGTTTTTTTTTTTTTCTTGTTTATTTCATATCCTTGCTAATCACTAACCTTGCAATTTCCAATTATAAGAAGAGGTTTTCATTGAAAAATACTCAAAAATCTACTTCAAAATGACTAAACTGTGGCTTTCATATGTTCACATTGTAAGGGCATGCTCAGGCATATCCGGCTCCTTGCAGCCCTACAGCTTGGTCCGAGCAAGACACTGGAGTGTGTTGCCATTTCCCCCTCCAGGGATGAAACCTTGGTCTTGTGCCTCGCCTGCAGTGACTGGCAGACTCTTTATCGCCGGTGCCACCTGGGAATCCCTGAGGCTCCCAGGCTTCCCTGGTGGCTCAGATACCTGCCGATGCAGAAAACCTGGGGTTGGCCCCTGGGTCAGGAAGATCCCCTGGAGAAGGGAGTAGCTCCCCACTTCAGTGTTCTTGCCTGGAGAAGCCCATGGACAGAGGAGCCTGGTGGGCTACAGTCCGTGGGGTCTCAGGGTGTGGGACACGACTGAGCAACTTTCACGTCCCATGTCTTCAAATCACTCAAGACCCACGCCTGCACACGCTCTCAGCCTCCACATCATTCCAGGAATTTCCCAGAATGACCATGTCTTTAAAAATGAAAACATCACATCTCTTCAGGGAAGAGAAAAAGTATTAAGCCAGTTATTTGTCATAATAAAAAGAAGAAACAAAAAGTGTTTGTTTAAAGGCTATATTTGTTATCTGTTTATATGATCTAAAATAATATAAGTACAATGTTAAGAGTATCTTCAAAAGGAAATATCATAGACCTCTTTCCACACCAACAGGATAAGGTCCATGCCTTATAACTGCAATTCAAATACTTAATTACCACCTGATTCCTGTAGACTAAAATAAGGGCAGTATGGCCCACACAGTTACTGCTGTAAGATTTAGAACATATTTTACTTTATGAATACGGTTGGGAGTTGTAAAGCAGCATCCACATAAATCTGTTTCTTTAGAAAGAAAGACTACATTTTAACCAGGCATTTTTAAGCCTCTGAATGCAAAGTGTTAGGGAAAAGTACATCCATTTATACCTACACTTAGACTTATTCCAGCAGGAAATATGCAGTGTGTGCAGAGTCAAGCTTAGCAAATAAAGTTTATATTGATGTTCTGCCAGTCTGATCTTGTGTGGCAAAGTCAATTGAACGGGGAAAGCTGCGTCTCCAGGGCTCATTAGCTTCCAGAAAATTCCCCATTCTCTCTTTCTCTGAATTTTTTTTTCTAAGGAGCAGATCTCTCCTTGATCCAGCAAAAAATTAGGATGTGAAGCGTATTCCGTTCCTCAGATGTGGGGTGAAGTGGTGTCAATGAATCAGTGGTATCAGACTCGTGACCCTGTGGATTGCAGCCCGCCAGGCTCCTCTGTCCGTGGGGTTTCCCAGGCAAGAATACTGGAGTGGGTTGCCATTTCCCACTCCGGGGATCTTCCCGACCCAGGGATCGAACCTGCATCTCTTGTGTCTCCTGCACTGGCAGGCCGACTCCCCTAGTGCCACCTGGGGAGCCGTAGGAGGTGATTCTTAACCCTGAACTCTGTACCTGACGCCACCCTCTTTCTGAAGACTTGACAGTTGGATGTTCCAAAGCCGCACCGTGGTATCCAAAAAATGTGTTATGTTTTTCCATCAGACCTTTCTCCTCTTATATCTGTAAAAAGCAGTTGTTCCAGTGTGTCCTTACACGCCCTCTCACGCCGCTAATATTTCACATCAATGTGATAAGACTGCTCTTCCTCGGATCATTTTCACTGTCTTCTGGAGTAGCTCAGAAGGTCCATTCACATCTTTCTATATCCATCAAGTTCTTAAGTCTCTTAAGAGGGTGCCAACTGAGCTCAGAGGCCAGGCACGCCCCCTCCTTGGCTGGGAGCACGTAGGTCCCATGCTGCGATGACACCTGAAGGGTTGGTTACTCATTAGGCTTGGCGACACTCCGGATTCTTCTTTATGTGTCTGCAGGACACCAGACACACTTGCCAATGGAAGTTTTAGTCCTCAATGCCCCAGTCAGTATGCAAATTTAACTCAATACCTGTGTTAACTAGGCCATATGGATTTGCACAGAGGAAAATTTTCCATAGCAAAATATTTCACCCTGAAGCCCCAGTCTGCCAGCTCACAAAGATGTAAACAGGTATGAGAAGAAACACGGGAAAGTGTGAAATGTGAACTGAAACTTCCTCTTTTCCCTAAACCCAAAGGAAAGTTCCCCTATTGTTTATTGTTTTGTTCACCAAAATGTATTTGAGACTGCTAATGGTGAGGATTAAGGTCAGGAAAGCCATCTTTTACCGTAATTGTTTCTCGGGCTCTAATAAATCAAGTGTGTTCACAATAAGTGGGCTTTCAGTTTACTCCAAAATAATAGCCATCAGATGGTGATATTTAATTCATTAAAAGAAAGAACGTCGAGGATGAATAACATCAACAAACACGTGACCAGGAACTGCATGGAAGTAGAGGTAGAAAGAATAGGCATAAAATAGCTGTGTACACACACACACACACACACACACACACACACACATTTCAAAATGCATGAAGCAAAAACTGATGGGAGAAAGAGAGAGAGCTATGATTATAACTGCAGACTTAACCATTCCTCTCTCAGGATTTAATAATAAACTAAACAGATCACCTAAAAGGACACAGAAGACCTGAGCAGCGTCATCATCCAACTTGACCTCAATTGGCACCTAGAGACCATTCCACCTGGTACACAGCATACACATTCAAATGCCCCAGGATGACTCACCACGACAGGCTACAGCTTTCACCAGCAAACAAGCTCAGTGGTTTAAAGGGATGCACACTACCACACATAAAATAGAGAGTGCACAAGGCCTACCGCACGGGGAGTCTCCTCAGTGCTCTGTCATAACTTCCATGAGAGAAGAGTCTGAAGAAGAATGGATATCTGTGTTTACAGATCCGCCCAAGCACTGAAAGCGTAAAGAACCTGCCTGCCGATGCAGCAGAAGCAGGAGACGTGGGTTTGATCCCACGGTCGGGAAGATCCCTGGAGAAGAGCACGGCATCCCACTCCAGTGTATTGCCT
Source organism: Madoqua kirkii (assembly GCA_006408675.1). Classification (NCBI taxonomy): domain Eukaryota; kingdom Metazoa; phylum Chordata; class Mammalia; order Artiodactyla; family Bovidae; genus Madoqua; species Madoqua kirkii. The sequence goes on from SJYC01083054.1 coordinate 53,975, forward strand.
GGAGAACCCCATGGACGGAGGAGTCTGGAGGGCTACAGTCCATAGTTCTGAAAAGAGTCGCACACGTCTGAGCGTGCACCCATCACCTCACGTATATGCATAACTGAAATTCTTTGCTGTACACCTGAAACTAACACAGCATTGCAAATCAACTATATCCTGATATAAAATAATTTTTTGAAAGTGTTGAAATCATACAAAGCATGATTTCTCCCCATAACACAATCCAACTAAAAATCAGTAAGCAGAAAGATATCTGGGAAATCCCAAAACAGAGAGTTAAATAACACACCTAAAGCACAGATAGGTCAAAGGAAAATCAAAAGGCCGATGAATCTTCAATTGCATGAAGATCAAAGGGAACACAGACCATCCTTGGGAGGCAGTGGGAACAGGGCAGGGCCTGCTTCCGTGGCTCCCAGGTTGAGCCTGGCGTCACCTTAGCTCGGCTGCCCTTATGATTTTCCCTTTCTGCCCTTTGATTTTTTGGCAACTGCTCTGAAATTCTTACACAAAACTTAAAGGTGAAAGGAACCTGAGACCCCAGAGAGAAACTCATAAATATCGAAGGCCACAAATACCAGATTCCAGCCCCTAGAAAAGAATGCCAAGGCTAATTGTACCCCTTTCTTCAGAGGGTACCCAGGCAGGGTTGATACAGGGTTGCCTGCAAATGGCAAGATCAGTAACATTTTAGAAACAGTGAGTCAGACAAAGACAAATATCATATGATATCACTTATATGTGGAATCTAAAAAAATAAAATAATATACAAATTATTTACAAAACAGAGACTCAGAGAATGAACTTATGGTTGCCGGCAGGATGGGAGTGGGGATAGATGGGGAGTTTGGGATTGACATCACACACTTCTGTATTTAAAATAAAATGTCTTGGATGAATTGAGAGATGGGGACTGATGCATATACACTATTGATACTACGTATAAAACAGAAAACTATTGAGACCCTCCTGAACAGCACAGGGAGCTAGCTCTCTGTGGTGATCTAAACTGGGAGGAAATCCGAAAAGAGGGGAGGTGTGTGTGAGTGTGGCTGATTCACTTTGCTGCACGGTTGAAGCTAACCACATGCTAAAGCAACTGTACTCCAGTAAATTTAAAAAAAAAAAAAAGTAAATCTGATGGAGTGCAAAAATAAAATGCCTTTCCATTTTAAAAATGCACTAATTTTGAGGAAAGATGAAAACAAAGAATTGGTTTTGTCTCCCACCCCCCACCACTCACCGAAAAGAAATAATCTGTCTCTCTCTCTCTCTTTTTAAAAACCATTTCCATGTTTCTAATTCCATTGATTGGGATCAGTTCCACAAATAAATCTGCAGGCAAGCCATTTCCTCAGGCTGTGTTCTCTGGTAGAACTCAGGATAAGCAAAGATTGTAAATGTTTTCCTTTTGATAACCCTCTCATATATTGGTACTCTTTGCCACTACAAATAATACTGTGGTGGGCATCATTATACACATATCTTTGCCACACATACGCGTATATGATTGGATAACTGAAACTGGTATATGGGCGCTCACACATCTTAAATATGAATCAATAATGTGTATATTCCTTTCAGCAGTTGTAACCATGCTCTCACCAAAGTTCCAGAGGTCACTTGTTATTTACTGCGAATGATCTTTCCTTCCAATACCTGTGGAGATTCCTGGGCCACAAAGCAAAGTTCACTGTTTCATAACCCCAATATTAGCTTGGTATCCACTGGAAATATGTTCATAAATTCAGTGGCTGTGCAGAAATAAATGCTGTTTCTGCAAAGGGAGCAGAAAGAACGCAAACTCCAAGTGTTCTAACCTTTTAGAATTCCATCAGAGCAGAGTGGGCTGGTTAGCGACTGTGCACAGTTCAGGTAGAAACTTTTTAAGTTTCCAGTGTTCATATCATTGGACCAGTCATTCGGCAATTCTGAACATAGCAAGTGACATAGAAAACAAGTAAAAATAGCTTTGGAATTCTGTACTTTCTTCGGAGGTAGTCTCATTGTTCATCATCTGATTTTTTTTTTTTAAGAATTTGTATGGGAGCATAGTAATACCATAGTAGTATTTTCACAATATACTTGATGGGTGGGTAATTCCATAAGAAAAATAAAGGCCATAAATATTGAAACTTATGAAGCCTCAATTGCTCCACACTTTTCTCTTGCAGAAAAGTAGTTAAAATCTTAGTTGCTGACTTTCCCCCGGGATAAAATTTTTACTGGAAAGGTGGTTGGACTATGGAAACATTTCACAGCTGCAGGTATAATACTGTGTCTGTTGTCAGACTCACCATTTCATTGGTTTATTTCTGGAGGATTATTTAGATGGCTGTGGTCTTATATCCAAGCCCCAATGGAAGAAAGGAGAAGAAAAAGAAGAAGAAGGAGCCTGTGAGGTGTGCCTTCTCACGGCAGAATAGTGATTTGTTATGCGTTTGTCTGAGTTAAATATAGCAGCTAGTCATCTGCACAAGCCTATATTATATTCTGCTTGCTCAAAAAAGAAACATTTGTTTGGAGAGTCGAAGTAGTCTCAATAAAAATCACAGCTCCCTTCTCCATGCCAACATTTACTTAAGGGAGATTTGCAGTGGTTTTGATACACATTTCTCTAGTTAATCAATAGGAATCGAAAGTTGTTTGACTCTTTAAGATCATCATCATTTACTCAGATTTGTTACGATTTAACGATGCTGACTTTGCACATGACATTCCTACTTGGGTGACAGTTATTTGGAAGGAGAAGGAGGCTGACTGTCTACTTCCCTGGGTTATTCATCAATTGGTGGGCTGAGGGCAAAAATTAATTAGGTATTATAAAAGCACTCCTTCATTATATTAAACGGCTCACTGAAAGCAAATAACATTACCTGCATTAACTCTGAGAGTTCACAGATTAAATAAATTAAATTGAATCATTGCAAGTGATTTTCAGGTCCCAAGCTGAGATGGCTACAATGTTCAAGGGCAATCAAGGAAGCCTGGGACTTCAATTTATGTTGCCATTTCCAGTTGCTCCAAAAACCTGCTAGATCCCAGGACTTTTATGATTTGACTGAAAATAACATGTTGTCATCCATTTGCAACTGCCGTATGTGTGAGATTAAAGTTAAGAGAATCGGGCCTTTTCTTTGTTTTTCCTTCTGAACAGAGAAAAGTTTATTGCTGGGCCAGGCAAGGGAAACAGGTGACTCGTGCTAAAAAATACCCTGGGGTCTCTGAGAATCAGATATCAATGTATGTTGATTGTTGCAAAACATTTGGTCATTGAAATCTTTGGTGGCAGAATCCAAAAGGCTTGTTGAGTTTAGTAACAAGAATTCAGGGCAAGATTATGTGTTATGCCTGCACCTGAGTATTTGCTACATGTTTCAGGAGAAAGATGAAGGATGTCATGGGCTGAACTGTCATACTCCTCCTTAGATACTCTATATTGCTTTTGCCTCACAATTTAAAAACAGCACGGAATGTATTTATGTCTAACACCATATCTGTACTATTAATAAGAAAAATGATCACTTCTTCTAGTGTAAATTTGTGGAAAATTCAATAAAACTTTTAGTCAGCTACCCCATTTTCTGTTTTTTTTTTAAGTAAATGGTTATGCATTTTGTTTATTATTATAAAATAAATTTATAAAACAGACTATCATCTTCATTATAAAAAATACAAAATCATGAAGTAAACTTAAATCATTCATAACTCTACCATTTCAAGGCCACTGCTGTGTACAAGACTCTGTACACTCACACACACACACACATGCACACACATGCACAGTCACACACATGCAGACTCAGCTTTTGCAAAATTTCATGTTTATTTAAATGTTGATTTCATGTGACATAAAAAGATATTGGTTTGTTTCTGAGTATGGCATTACTCAAACAGTTTCAAAAATTATTTCATGATTAACTTAATTTCAAAATCTTCCTTTCTGCATACTTCTGTTTTTACATTCTAAAGTCGAATGAGCCTGCTGATAGATTTTGGTGCTATCAGACACAAGCAAATGTTTATTTACTCTGTGACCATCTTCAAGTTATAAATCTGTTAAGTTTCCAGCCTCAGTTTTATGCTTGCAGAATGAGGATCTCTCCTCCCTAAAAATGCCATCAGGAATCCTGTTAACGTTGTGCATACGCATTTGCCATTTTATCTGGAATGTGGTAATAAAGTAAGCTGTTATTAATTTTATCTGTAATTTGCAGCAGAAGTCATTCAAATGATTTCCAAGGTGTCAGCATTCAATGACAATAAGCTTCAAGGTCACAAAAAGCTCCCCCCACCCTTTCTTGAGGGATGGATATCTATAGGGGAGTAGGGACAAATCACAATTGGACTACGCCGATGAACACACTTTAATTTTTACGCCTTTATAAACTCCCCCACGCCTGAAGGAGGGAGTGGCAACCCGCTCCAGTATTCTTGCCTGGAGAAGCCTGGTGGGCTGCCATCCACAGCGTTGCACAGAGTCAGACACAACTGGAGCAACTTAGACGCAGACATGCAAGTCCCCCACCACCCCCGCCGTAAATATTTTCCTTTAATAAAAGTTTCATCTGTCTTTAAGCAGCCCACGATTTTCGTTGGTAATTCCTGGATTATCCACCTTTCCCAGTCTGATATATTCACCACTGAGAGCTGTCTCTACCCATAGCAAAATACAGTAGTTCTGGTTCATACAGAAAAAGTTACATTATAATGCCATACATTATTTATGTTATTTTATTTTATATTGGAGTCTAGTTGATTTACAATGCTGTGTCAATTTCAGGAGGTCAGCAAAGTGATTCAGTTACGTGTGTGTGTATATGAATATACACACATATATCCATTCTTTTCTAGATTCTTTTCCCATATAAGTTTTTGCAGATTATTGAGTAGAGTTCCCTGTGCTACACAGTAGGTCCTTGTGGGTTACCTATTTTTTATATAGTAGTGTGTATATGGGAGAAAGCAGTGGCACCCACTTCAGGGTTCTTGCCTGGAGAATCTCATGGACGGAGGAGCCTGGTGGGCTGCAGTCCATGGGGTCGCTGGGAGTTGGACACGACTGAGCGATTTCACTTTCACTTTTCACTTTCATGCATTGGAGAAGGCAATGGCAACCCACTCCAGTGTTCTTGCCTGGAGAATCCCAGGGATGGGGGAGCCTGGTGGGCTGCTGTCTATGGAGTCGCACAGAGTCAGACACGACTGAAGCGACTCAGCAGCAGCAGCAGCAGCATGTATATGTTAATCTCAAACTTCTAATTTATCTTTCTGCCACCTTTCCCCTTTGATAACCATAAATTTGTCATCTAAGCCATGCCATACATTTTAAATGCAGGCTTCTTAAAGACCTACAGCCTAAATATGCTTAATTACCATCTCTTTAAATAAACTATAGCTGTTTTGTTCCAAAAGTAATGTGTCTCACTGTGAGACTTCTATCTATCTCCAAAGAAGTGATGGGGAAAATTATTTTAAAACTAATGTGGCAGCCCCAAACATTATATTTCCATTATTACCTGTGCTTGATTTTAAGGCAGTTGATGCCACCAATTAGAAAGGTAAGTTTTTAAAAAAATATTCAGCCATCCTTTGTCCTAATTATTTTACTTCCTGGAAATAATCATGAATATGTATAGATAGATATTCCCCTCTAGAATCCTCAACATACACATTTTTATGTAATCAAAGATTCAGGCAACCTACATCTTCAATGTTAGTCATTCCGAAGTGTCCAAGTCTTTGTGACCCCATGAACTGTAGCCCGCCAGGCTCCTCTGTCCACAAGTTTCCCTGGGCAAGAATACTGGAGTGGGTTGCCATGCCTTTCTCCAGGGGATCTTCCCAACCCAGGAACTGAACCCAGCTGTCCTGCATTTCAGGCAGATTCTTTACCATCTGAGCCACCATGGAAACCCCACACTTTCAATAATACTGGACAAATTGTGTAATAGTTTATGATTTTGTGAAATTTAGTAAATTAACAATATTATCAGAAAAGATCTCACAAGAAAGGAATGACAGTACAAGTGGCAAAGCACAATGTGCTTAAAGGTCCGCTTTTGTAAAAACAGAAATGAAGATGCGTGTAAGTGTCCAAGGAACTCACTCTTTTATGATCTCCATTTTTAATATTTATGGTATAATTACTATGCATAACTTTCATAATAAGTGATTGTGCTTTGCTAAGTCTCTTTAGTCGTGTCCAAGTTTGCAACCCAGTGGACCGTAGCCCACCAGGCTCCTCTGTCCATGGGATTCTCCAGGCAAGAATCCTGCAGTGGGTTGCCGTTTCCTTCTCCAGGGTATCTTCCTGACCCAGGGATCTGACCTGTGTCTCTCACGTTTCCTTTAACGACAGGTGGGTTCTTTATCACCAGCACCACCTGTATGGGGGTTGTTTTCCTTCATGCACAAGGGTTTGTAAATTCAACTTACAACTGGCAAATAAGCTTGGTTTTCTTCGTAAGCACATTGCATGGACCGTGTCATTGTTGATGGTAGTATTTATGGACACCTTGGAATCTGTCTCTCCATCATTTGCGAATGTGACAAGAACCGTAGGAGTTCAACATTCTTTTGCTATGTGGATAAAGGACAGTCTCGTTCCATGGTGAAAACTTTCCTCCTTTGTATGATGAGCAGAATAATGACTCCCTCAAAATGCTTATGTGGACTCCCAGAACCTGTGGGTTGGAGGAGCCTGGTGGGCTGCAGTCCATGGGGTCGCTGGGAGTTGGACACGACTGAGCGATTTCACTTTCACTTTTCACTTTCATGCATTGGAGAAGGCAATGGCAACCCACTCCAGTGTTCTTGCCTGGAGAATCCCAGGGATGGGGGAGCCTGGTGGGCTGCCGTCTATGGAGTCGCACAGAGTCAGACACGACTGAAGCGACTCAGCAGCAGCAGCAGCAGCATGTATATGTTAATCTCAAACTTCTAATTATCTTTCTGCCACCTTTCCCCTTTGATAACCATAAATTTGTCATCTAAGCCATGCCATACATTTTAAATGCAGGCTTCTTAAAGACCTACAGCCTAAATATGCTTAATTACCATCTCTTTAAATAAACTATAGCTGTTTTGTTCCAAAAGTAATGTGTCTCACTGTGAGACTTCTATCTATCTCCAAAGAAGTGATGGGGAAAATTATTTTAAAACTAATGTGGCAGCCCCAAACATTATATTTCCATTATTACCTGTGCTTGATTTTAAGGCAGTTGATGCCACCAATTAGAAAGGTAAGTTTTTAAAAAAATATTCAGCCATCCTTTGTCCTAATTATTTTACTTCCTGGAAATAATCATGAATATGTATAGATAGATATTCCCCTCTAGAATCCTCAACATACACATTTTTATGTAATCAAAGATTCAGGCAACCTACATCTTCAATGTTAGTCATTCCGAAGTGTCCAAGTCTTTGTGACCCCATGAACTGTAGCCCGCCAGGCTCCTCTGTCCACAAGTTTCCCTGGGCAAGAATACTGGAGTGGGTTGCCATGCCTTTCTCCAGGGGATCTTCCCAACCCAGGAACTGAACCCAGCTGTCCTGCATTTCAGGCAGATTCTTTACCATCTGAGCCACCGTGGAAACCCCACACTTTCAATAATACTGGACAAATTGTGTAATAGTTTATGATTTTGTGAAATTTAGTAAATTAACAATATTATCAGAAAAGATCTCACAAGAAAGGAATGACAGTACAAGTGGCAAAGCACAATGTGCTTAAAGGTCCGCTTTTGTAAAAACAGAAATGAAGATGCGTGTAAGTGTCCAAGGAACTCACTCTTTTATGATCTCCATTTTTAATATTTATGGTATAATTACTATGCATAACTTTCATAATAAGTGATTGTGCTTTGCTAAGTCTCTTTAGTCGTGTCCAAGTTTGCAACCCAGTGGACCGTAGCCCACCAGGCTCCTCTGTCCATGGGATTCTCCAGGCAAGAATCCTGCAGTGGGTTGCCGTTTCCTTCTCCAGGGTATCTTCCTGACCCAGGGATCTGACCTGTGTCTCTCACGTTTCCTTTAACGACAGGTGGGTTCTTTATCACCAGCACCACCTGTATGGGGGTTGTTTTCCTTCATGCACAAGGGTTTGTAAATTCAACTTACAACTGGCAAATAAGCTTGGTTTTCTTCGTAAGCACATTGCATGGACCGTGTCATTGTTGATGGTAGTATTTATGGACACCTTGGAATCTGTCTCTCCATCATTTGCGAATGTGACAAGAACCGTAGGAGTTCAACATTCTTTTGCTATGTGGATAAAGGACAGTCTCGTTCCATGGTGAAAACTTTCCTCCTTTGTATGATGAGCAGAATAATGACTCCCTCAAAATGCTTATGTGGACTCCCAGAACCTGTGGGTATGTGCCTGATGTGGCAAAGGGACTCACATGTATGATTAAGTTCAAGGTGTTGCGGCGAGGAGATTCTCTTGGATTAAGTGGGCAGAGCGTAGTCACCGTGGTCCTTACAGGGTAAGAGGGAGGCAGGAGAGAATAAAAGGAGATTTGTCGATGGAAACAGAAGTTGGATCAACTGAGAGAGGCCACGGACCCTGGACAGTAAGTGGCGTCTAAGGGCTTAGAGAACGCAGGGAGCCTTCAGAAGGAGCGCAGCCTCACCAGCTCCTTGAATTTGGAGCTTCTGAGCTCCAGAACGCACAGAGAATCAGTTAGTGTGGTTTTTAAGACATCATGTTTGTGGTGCTTTGTTACAGAAGTGATAAAAAAAAAAAAAAAAAAAAACCACTCCAGAAGACAGAATTTGCTTCTGAATTCCTTGGCCCTTCCAGCATAGACCCAGGTCACCCATTCAGAAAGACCTGTCTGATTTCTTTCTCTGTAACTCTCCAGTGATGATTTCAAGATAGTGCCCAAAACATAGGCATTCATCATCTCAGTGATTTTTTAAAAAGTCAGATATTGAATATTCTAACAAAGAAGCCATAGATATTTCCATCTGCAACCCAGACTGAGAGAGACCCTAGGATTTCCCTGGTGGTCCGGTGGTTAAGAATCCGCCTGCCAGTGCAGGGGACATGGGTCCCATCGCTGGTCAGGGAGGTAAGATCCTACTCGCCCGGAGCAGCTAAGCCCGTACACCACAGCGGCTGAAGCCCTCACGCCCCAGAGGCTGTGCTCCACAGAAAGAGAAACCGCCGCAGCGGAAAGCTCAACACGGCAGCTAGAGAAAGGCCACGCGCAGGACCCACAGTCAAAAATAAGTACGTAAATTTTCAAAAGAGAGGCTTTCGACTTCCAGAAGGAACGGGAGCAAGAAAGTGCCCCGACTCTGGGCCCATGGCCTCATCCCTTTCAGCCAGGGGCTCCCCGAGTCTTAGCCAGCTGTGTGCCAGCAGCTAAAACACCTACGGTCAGAGCAGGTGAGAATGTGGTCAGAAGCTGTGTGAGACAGATTCCAGACACTGCGAAGAGAACGGAGCCGTCACGCACGTCTGTGCACGCGGGTGATGTCGGCTTTGTTGCTTGCCTAGAACTTGGCCCAATGTCTAAATGGCGCGCGATATGTCCTCGGATACCTCTCGTTTTTCTCTTTAAACATAGTTCTAATGACCAATTGCAGGCATATTCAATGAAGAAATCTTGGGGACAAAAACTAAAAGTCCGTGGCAGAAACAAGTAGCCTGTAGTACTGTTAAAAGCCTGCATTCTTCCTCCGTCTCCTCTGTCTCTCTCTTTTCTTTCTTTTTCTATTTAAGCATTCGGTTTTTCCAGTAGTCATGTACAGATGTGAGCGTTGGACCATAAAGAAGGCTGAATGTTGAAGAATTAGTGCTTTCAAACTGTGGTACTGGAGAAGACCCTTGAGAGCCCCTTGGATCGCAGGGAGATCAAACCAGTCAATCCTAAAGAAGTCAGTCCTGGCTGTTCGCTGGAAGGACTGATGCTGAAGCTCCAGTGCTCTGGCCACCTGCTGTGAAGAGCCAACTCCTCAAAAGACCCTGGAGCTGGGAAAGATTGAGGGCAGGAGAAGAAGATGACAGAGGATGAGGTGGTTGAACACATCACTGATTCAACGGACATGAATCTGAGCAAACTTCAGGAGGCAGTGGCGGACAGAGGAGCCTTGGATGCTGCAGTCCGTGGGGTCTCAGAGAGTCTGACATGAATGAATGACTGAGCAACGGCAAAAACGTTCACATAAAGCAAGAAATGAAGCAGCACTGCGATCCCTCTGCTGTGGGGCACACTGTGCTCCAGGCTGTCCTGAATTCCATGATCACTGTTTCGTCAGTAAATATGATCTGCCGTTTCTGTGGCTATCCAACCCTGGCTTGGGTCAGAATCACCTGAAAACCTTGTTAAAATACACATTACTGAACTCCAAACCTAAAGTTCCCAATTCGATAGGTCTGGGAAAAGGTACCTAGAATCTGCACACTAACAAATTCCCAAGTAATGTGGTTATTGTGATCCAGAGGCCACATTTTGAAAATTCCGACTTTTCTATAGAGGACTATTAGCTGGCATTGGAAGATGTTTTACATATAGGTTCTGTCTTCCATGTCCAATTATTATTTACTTACTTGTTTTGAAATTTTGTCTCCTCAGTACATTTGGAGGATTATAGGATTATATACAGTGTTTAGTAGGAACGGAAGACTGGTTCTTCTTCCAAAAAATTAAGGACGTACCATTTTTGCCCCAGCTTTAGGGCTATATCTGGTATTGGTGACATATAAATAATTGAGATAATTTGAGTCAGAGTCCCAATGAACTTTCCCTCTTTAAACTGAAATTCTAAATATGGTAGTGATTGTTTTTCAAAATTATTTTAAAAATGTATTTGTTTAAAAATTTATTGGAGTATAACTGATGTACAATGTTGTACTAGTTTCAGATGTACAGCAAAATGATTCAGTTATATATATATACTTCTTCTTTGTAGCCTATACACCTACACACATACGTCTTCTTTTTCAGACTCTTTTCCCATATAGGTTATTGCAAAATACTGAGTAGAGTTCCCTATGCTATACAGTAGGTCCTTTTCAAAATATTCTTTTAAATAAAAAATTTTCAATGACATGTGTTTACCAGGTAGTTCTTCAAACAGTTCTTTATATTGTTGCTATTAATTGAACATTTTCAAAAAATAGATTAACTGAAAGGACTGGCTGGCAGCCTTGGAATGTAGCAATCTAAGCTGTGCTGTTTATACCACCCAAATGTAAACAGGCTTTCTTGTCACGTGTTGGCATAGTGTTTGGGGCACCGCCTTATTTCACTTCACTGAAATTTCTCTCATGAAAAATGCATGGGGTGGTTTTCTTCTTCCAGAACCTGGTGCGCTTATCTCTCTGGGTGCAGTGAGGATTTGTGTGTGAGCATAGAAAGCCTTCTTACGGCCCGAGTCAGGTACAGAACAAGAATTATCCTGACTGCCTAAAGGAAGAAGTGCAACGCAGATATGCTTGGCACCAGCATCAGCTTACCCTCAGCTCCTCCCGCGGGATTCCTGCGCCCTGGGCCCCACCTGGTGTGGCAGGAGCCCTCCTCTCGGCTGAAGCCCAGCCAGGAGAAACTGGAGCTTTTCATGGTCCTGGTTTCTGGTGGCTCAGATGGTAAAGAATCTGCCTGCAAATGCAGAAGACCCGGGTTCGATCCTGGGTTTGGAAGAGTCCCTGGAGAAGGTAACGGCTACCCACTCTAGTATTCTTGCCTGGAGAATCCCTTGAAAGAGGAGGCGAGCAGGCTACAGTCCATGGTAGACACAACTTAGCAATTTAACACCAACGCCACCCATAAACTCGTCTATGCATTGTGAATTTATCAATAGGCTATATCTTAGAACATCATGAATATTAAATCAAGTTGGGTGAGCTGCTTAAAAATGCTCACCTTTACTGAGTGAAATAGTTATGTGAAACGAAATCAAATTCATGAGATCCACAGCATAGAGAATACTCTGATGGCAGGTGGTACTTCTGAAACTTGGCAACTATAAGTTGGTTGAAGGCAGTGAAACTGTGCAGCAATGATTCGAGGGCCTTGGTACTGAGGAAAACTTGATGTGCCAACCAAAATGCCAAGTATATAGGTTGTTGCTTAGTTGCTAAACCCTGTCCCTCTGCTTTGTGACCCATATTCCCTCAGGCTCCTCTGTCTGTGGAATTTCCCAGGCAAGAATACCAGAGTGGAACCGTCTCCCTCTCCAGCGATCAACCTCTCATCTCCTGCTTGGCATAAGATTTACCAAGATAATAATGACAGAATTATTCCTGCTTGACTCATTTTAGAGCAAACTCTAAATCAAGCACAATATCAGGGATAGTATCAGTCAGGGAGACACTAGGCAAATAAAATTTGGGAGAGATGGCTGACTCAACTGTTACGAAACTAGGGAGACTTTATTTTTGAGCATTCAATGAAAATTTAGCTCACCTAATTTCCAGTTGTCTGTCTACAATGCGGGAGACCCGGGTTCGAGCCCTGGGTTGGGAAGATCCCCTGGAGAAGGAAATGGCAATCCACTCCAGGACTATTGCCTGGAAAATCCCATGGACAGAGGAGCCTGGTAGGCTACAGTCTATGGGGTCACAAAGAGTCGGACACGACTGAGTGACTTCACTTTCACTTTCTAATTTCCAGTCAATTTGGCAAAATGAAGACCCATTAAACTGAGAGGAAGTCTTGGAGATCGTACAGCAGAATTCTCAATATTTAACCCCAAGTCTCTTGTCTCTTGTTAGTCAACCAAACAATAACCCAGGTTAGTTACTACTGTGAAGAAATGTGCAAGTGTAACTAAAGATGATAACCAGCTGATCTTGAAAAGGAGTGATGATCTTAGATTCCAGTAAATCCCCCAGATACGAATGAATTCTATTCCAAGAGCAAGTTCCTAAGTCCAGTTTGCTCATAAGTCCAGCAAAGTTAGCTTAGGTGCTCGACTAACACCACTGGCTCCATAGCACTGCATGCTGCAAGGTTCATAGTAGTTTCCACACAAATAATACATGAAAGACACAAAATAATAAAACACTTTCAATCTTAAATCAGTACAGCACCTTGAAAAGGGCTCATAGGGCACAACAGCTAACAGAGCGGCTGGCATCCTCACGGGAGCAGGCAAGAAGAGCCGCTGGCTGGAGCCGGGAGAGGAGGTGGGAGAAGGCAGAGCTGAAGGCTGTCAGCAGCAAGAGACAGAGGGCAGGCTGCAGTTTCACCCACGCCTGATGGTGGAACACATGTTCGAATCTTTGAGAGCTTGTAAGCTGGAGGTCAGTTTGTAGGGGACTTACTGCCTCTGAGTGTCATGTCTGACTCTTTTCGACCCCATGGACTTTAGCACTCGGTACGCCAGGCTTCCCTGTCCCTGTAATCAGAGGAGCCCTTTCAGCCAAAGAAGGTGGCAGAAGAGCCAAGCAGAGAAATACCGCAGAAGGGGAGCAGAGGGGTTGAAAGTAGGCAGGAGTTGACCGAGGCTGGAGGGGAGCCGTCTCCAGGAGCAAAGGCCAGCCCTCACTGGAAGCCAGTAATGGGATGGAGACCTCAGACCATCACCTGCAAGGAACCCGAGTGAGCTCCGCCACCCATCCCCCAACAGCAGCCCTCCAAGAGCTGAGACAGCTGACACCCGGATTTCAGACTTTCGAAACCTGGAACAGAGGAGCCAAGAAGAGTCCGTCTGGACTTCTGAAGGATGGACGATAAATGTTTTAGGAGGCAGAGTTTGTGGTGATCTGTTACAGCAGAAACAGAAAACTGAGTTTGAACAGTGATTTTTTCTTTTCTCTTTTTCTCATGGAAAAGAGATGCTCAGATAAAGGTAGAGACCCATCCCACCCATCATGCCCACCACTTCCAACCCAGACACTTCCACGTCCTACACTGTCTCCACTCCACCATCACTTCTAACATCAAAGGCTCTTCCATCATCTCTGATACGCCGTTAGCACCTTCATCTCCCATGATTATAACACCGTAACCTCTTCACTGCCATCCACACCAGCAGCGCTCCACCCAGCATCCGTGCCTCTGACTCGCCGCCGGGACCTCCACCATCCTCCCCCACATCCTCATTTCCACGGCACCCCCACCACCCATCCCAGCACCAAAGCCACCATTATTTTCATTTCTAATCACACCCACAGCTGCATCTGCGCCACCTCCATCACCACGAGTTTTCAGCAAAGAAACTACCAGGAACTGCTGTGGTCCTCAGCTCCCGTTTGCCTCCGCATGGGCTCTGAAAATGATGCCAGGGCTTGCAAGGTGCTCTTTTATTATTTGATTGAAAGGAGCCTAATATCGCCAAGCTTCTCCTCTGGCCCTTTATCCCATGATGTAAATATCAGGGAAGTTGAGGAGAATGTATACCCCTGTGAGTCATATTGTGTCATTTCTGAAAATCATCATGAGACTGAGGAGTTTGACTTGAAAAACTGGATCCTCCTACACACCCTGGTTCAGCCGGACATTAATGAGAACACAGATAACAGACTCACGGACTCAGAAGAGGAAGGGGAGGGCAGAGGGGGGAGACAGCAGCATTGACACACATTCACTCTCACGTGCGAAGCAGAAAGCTCGCGGGAAAGCGCTGTGTGACGCGGAGCTCAGCTCGGTGCCCTGATGACCGGGGGTTGTGGGATGGGGGCTCTAGGAGGAGGGGATATATAGCCTTAAAGCCCATTCACGTTGTTGTAGAACCAATCGGCTCCGATCAGTTGCACACCAGAAACCAACACAGCATGGCAAAGCAAATATCCTCCAATTAAAAATAAATTTTAAAATGTAGATTATGCAAATATAGTCATGCCGACTGTGTCAGCAGTCTTTTTATCCCACAGCCTTGAGTAGACTTGTACTGACCGGCTTCTTGCCCAACTGTCCTGGTAACCAAATGTGAGCATTTCTGATATTGTTGGCAAGGCTAAGTGGTTCAGTAGGTGGTCATGGAAATAAATGATGTTCCCTGGACGAGGCTGGGATTAAGTCCATGATCGTATTCTCAGAAACACAATGCGCTAACCAACTGTTGCTCATTCAAAGCCTCTTCCAGATTTCCTTTGCCTACCACGACAGACTTGGCTGCAGACCTGTTTTCACGGTTGGTTAAGTTGGTGAAAGTTGGCCAAGTCAATGTCTCACCACTGACCTTAGCGTTGCGGCTTTTCCCTGCCCAAGGCGGTCATCCCCAGTAAAAATACTCAGAGACCCTTGTCATTTTCACGCTGTTGGTCTACCCCTTATGAGGTAGTGTCTCCAAGGTCAGAATTAAACCCAGATTAAACTGAAAAGTACATCAGGTGGAATCCACGTTGTGAAATCATCCTCGCGGTTAACAAATGTCTCCTGGAAGATTAATTCTGCTTTCTTTAGAGGCCAGACAGAAATAGACTCTTTGTCTCTGCCACTGGTCTTCATTCGATTTTAAAAAGTATAAACTGCTCTAACTCTTTCAGTTATTAAATACTTAATATAAACATATCAAAAGTTACATATGTAAGCATAACGTATATTTTTTCCTTCCACTCCAGGCGCAGCTTATAGACTTCCAACCACGGGGACTGCCAGTCTTTGGTCTTTTAAAAAATACGTCACTGTGAATGCAAATGTCTGGGATGGTAAATGTGAGTTGCAATTAATTTCACTCTGAATGGTTCTCGCCCGGGAAGAAGCTTGTACTTGCCAGAAAATAACCTTCCAAAAAATGTCCGTGTCTCTAAGGGAAATGGGACCATCTGCCCATAAATACACCTATTATCCCTGTTTAAAAATAAATACCCTAAATACTGCTTTGCCGCAACTCAAATCCTATCATTAGCAAGCAATCCTTGTAAAGAGGCATTTCATTAAATTAATACATGTGAGAAGGCATTAGGCATGTACTATACTTTAGGGAGGAAAAAAATACATAAATAAATGAGTGGGGAGGGATGTTCTGCATCGCATGTTGCATATTCCGACGTTTTACCCAATATGAAAATAACTTTTACCACTTGGCTGATGAAAAACTGGACCTGAGCATACACGGCCAGACCCTAAATGCTTGTGCTCAGCACATGGGTGGCAAAACCAGGGACAAAACAAACAGTGGCTGCTTGAGTTTTAAAGAAAGGTGGCGCGTGGACTAAATCCGGAAAATGACTGAAAACAAGGCGAACATATAAATAATAATTAGGCCTAATTGTGTAAGGAAATAGATAATTGGCTATAAATAGGCTTGCCATTTTGAAAAAAAGAAAATAAAAGTATGATCAGGTATCAATGAGCCCTTTACCTTAATTTCCATTTGAAAGTATTTGTCAGTCACATTGACTTTTTACTGTATCTTTCCCCTTATTTTTTGCCTGTCAGTGGATGGTTACTTTCAACACAAAATTTCAAGCTTTGTTATGGTCAATATTCTTTTTTTTGTTTTGCTAAAAGATCTTTGATTATTTATTTCCCTGAAATTGCTTTTTCTTTCCTTCCTGAGGCTGTAATTAGCTAGACCAAAGACCTCACGTACCAACTAACTTTCATATCTTTCCTCTGTGATTGCTGATCTTTTAAAAAGTCTCTACTCTCCAACCCGTGCCTTTAAGTGATCTTTTCATTCTATTTATTTTCCAAAAGTGTGATTCATGTTTATTTGCAAAAACTATTTTTCTCTTTCTTATCCATCCTGTTCTTGCATATGGATTAATACATTATTATCCTCTTGTAAATTTAACTTTATAAATTGTGTATGTTTAAAGTTTTAATCTAATCCCTGAGTTGTATCCATTTCCACTGAGTTATTCTTCACCTCTCTTTTTAAGTCTCCGTGTTTTAGGTGTTTAGGCTTTCTTCCAGGGTCTGGTGAAAAGTACTTTGCATTTATGCTAAAGGGTAAAGCATTGGAAAGCTGAGCGGCAGCTCGGCGCGTGTGACGGGGGCTTTGTCCGCCGGTGGGTCTCGTTTAAGGTGCCTGGAGGGCTGCAGAGGACTGCTCTACTGCTGTGCTCTTTCTCTAGGTCTGGCCGACTCTCGCGACCCCGTGGACTGTAGCCCGCCAGGCTCCTCTGTCCATGGGATTCTCAGGCCAGAACACTGGAGTGGGTCGCCATGCCCTCCTCCAGGGATCTTTCCGACCCAGGGATCCAGCCTAGTCCCGGGTATTGCAGGCGGAGTCCGCACAGCTGACCCACAGGGAAGCCCCTCTGCTGTTTTGCTGGGGACCTGGGAACAGTAGATTTGATCCCGTTCTCCCTCTTCTCTCGTCTCTCTCCCTGCTTCTCTCCCCTTCTCTCTGTCTCTCTCTGAATGTGTGGGTAGGGGGTGCGGCGGGTGGGGAGCAGTTCCCTGGAAAGAATCTAACCCCCCCACCTGTGTTAGCAGGTACATGCTCTTCTATCGCATGTGCTGGAGTTAAGAGTCAGAAAGGGGCAACAGTCTGATTGTCTGAGGCATGAACTTTCCCTTGACCTTCCTGTTTCAGGGTCATCAGCCTGAACCAATGAACCAACCCTCCACTGTGGCTGTCCCCACGATCTGCAGGTCTCTGATGAAGCTTCTCTGCCTCATCTAGGTAGCTGGCTGTTTCTCATGCATGTGCATAGGTGACAAGTCAATTCAATCGTGTCTGACTCTTTGCACCTCTATGGACTGTAGCCCGCCATGGTCCCCTGTCCATGGGATTCTCCAGGGAAGAATACTGGAGTGGGTTGCCATGCCCTCCTTCAGGGGATCTTCCTGACCCACGGATGGAACTGGTGTCTCATGTCTTCAGCATGGGCAGGTGGGTTCTTTACCACTGAGCCACCTGGGAAGCCTGTTTGTTATACATACCTGTATGTAATTCTCCTGTTTTTACCCTCTTGCCCTATCTTCTTTGATATTGTGTGACTCCAGTTTCTGAGTCTTTCTGCAGTGCTCTGACATGAATTAAATGGACCCTCATCCATAACTTCTTCTGCAAACATCTCTAATTAGCACCTCCATTTCTGTTATTTTTCTTGTCTACTGTCTGTGGAAAGCCCTCCTGATTTCTTGTTCATTGTAGATGTATGTATTAGTTATCTATTGCTGTGTAACAAAAGACCTTAAACTCAGCTGATGAAATGGCATTTCTCACGGGTTCTGAGGCTCAGGAATCCGGGAGAGGCTTGGTTGGGTGGTGCTGGCTGAGGATCAAGCTTTCATCTGGGGCTGCTGTAATCTAAAGACTCAAACAGGCAGAAAATCTATTTCAAGAGCAATCGTGTAGCTGGAGGCTACGCTCACGATTGTCAGAAGGTTACAGAAGTCTCTCTGTTGGATTGTTCATCGGAATGAGAGATGAGAGAGAAAGTGCCAGGAGGTGGGGAGAAGGATGGAGAGACAGAGAGGAAAGCACTGTTCTTTTATAACCTGATATCACAGGTGACCTACCTGGATAGAATATTCAAAAGCAGAGACATGACTTTGCCAACAAAGGTCCATCCAGTCAAGGCCATGGTTTTTCCAGTGGTCATGCATGGATGTGAGCTGGACCATAAAAAAAGTTGAGTGCCGAATAATTGATGCTTTTGAACTATGGTTTGGAGAAGAGTCTTGAGAGTCCTTGGACTGCAAGGAGATCCAACCAGTCCATCCTAAAGGAGATCAGTCCTGAATATTCATTGGAAGGACTGATGTTGAAGCTGAAACTCCAATACTTTGGCCACCTGGTGCAAAGAACTGACTCTTTGGAAAAGGTCCTGATGCTGGGAAAGATTGAAGGCAGGAGGAGAAGGGGATGGCAGAGGATGAGATGGTTGGGTGGCATCACTGAGTCAATGGACATGAGTTTGAGCAAGTCTGGTAGTTGGTGATGAACAGGGAAGCCTGGCGTGCTGCAGTCCAAGGATCATAAAGAGTCGGACACGACTGAGCGACTGACCTAAACTGGTCACAGGTCATAGACCACTTTTGCCATAAAGAAGGCCGAACACCAAAGAATCGATGTTTTCAAATTGTGGTGCTAATGAAGACTTTTGAGAGTTTCTTGGCCAGCAATGAGTTCAAACCAGTCAGTCCTAAAGGAAATCAACTCTGAACATTCATTGGAAAGACAAATGCTGAAGCTCCAATACTTTGGCAACCTGAGGCAAAAAGCCCACTCGTTGGAAAAGACCCAGAAGCTGGGAAGGATTGAAGGCGAAAGGAGAAGAGGGCGGCAGAGAATGAGATGATTAGATAGCATCACTAACTCAATGGATATGAATCTGAGCAAACTCCAGGGGACAGTGGAGGACAGAGGAGCTGGGTGTGCTGCAGTCCACGGGGGTCACAAAGAGTCAGGCAGGACTTAGCAATGGAACAAGAACAACAAGTTGGTCACAGAGACCATCCTTGGAGCAACGTGGGGAGACCGTCTGTGTTGTGAAAACAGGAAGTGGGCATCATTGTAGGCAACTATGTTGTTGCGTGAACTCCACAGCTGAGGTCTTTTTTATTCCTTTACTCTTATTTGTGCCGTTTTGTGGGTAAAAAATTATAAATACGTGGGTTCAACTCATCACATGTAATCAAAAATAAACTAGTTTTTCAAAGCGGGAGATATTATTATGATTATGATTGAGGGAGATATGGAGGATGAGCCATTAGTGGGTAAAATTGCCACGGTGCCTTCTTTCATATTTGGGTCCATCTCTGCAGAGCGTTGGACAAGACTTAGCGATAAACCCTCCATCACCGCCACCACCGCCACAATGGAAAAAAATAGTTTTAAAAACCTTGAAATACCAAGCAGTCAAAATATAACCGAATTTATTCCATGCCAATTGAATTACTCGTAGAAATCTGACAGTTAGCTCTACAGCCTACCTGCTACCCTGAAACCCTGACTAACACAGATGAAATTCTACCTGCAATTTCTATTAAAGGAATGCAGGCATTCAAACCGAATTTTCTGGGACTCACTGTTTGCTGCATTTTTTACTTTTCATGTTGTTAAGAAGAAAGCTTTGGCCAGAGGCAATGGTCTGGCATGAGAACCTGATCTACAAATGCTTTTCTCAGTGGTATGAAGAGAATATGTTCTTAATAATGCAAACACTGCAAATTGATTGGGTAAGTCAGCCTTTTTTAAGGTTGGGACGAAAAATAATCGGAGGTATAATATTTGATGAAACCCATTTGTAATCATTTTGCTTTTAGCGGTGGATGGGTGACTAATGTAATAAATGCGAAATTTCTGTTTGGTTTCTATACAGTCTTACCACAGTGACAGCTGCTCTGCTATCACACCATCCACCCTTCCTCTTTCAGTTTTCATGCACCGCATTTCCATTGATTTTCAAGAAGAATCGCATTCAGTGTGGGTTTCTGGACGGCACAATATCCACAATGGTGTTTTACAGCGAATAGCTCTTACTATTTTATGCTGCAGTTGGAGAGAGACATTTATAGAGAAAGTAACAGATCAACCCAGTTATTAGTGAAACTGATTTATGTGGTTGTCACGGGAGACTTTGTATTTATTGATAATGTTGACCTCTATCACTGCGTGATTTGTGATTATCCCCGCATGAAAGGTAAAAAGACAGATGGATGTGGTCCACTTCCATTCAACTTCATTATTATATTCTGTTGCTGCTGTTCAGTTGCTCAGCAGTGTCTGACTCTTTGCGATTCCATGGACTGTAGTCCACCAGGCTCCTCTGTCCATGGGACTCTCCAAAGCAAGGACGCTGCAGTGGGCTGTCATGTCCGCTTCCAGGAGATCTTCTCAACCCAGGGATCGAACCCACATATGCTGCATTGGCAGGCAAATTCAAGCCACTGAGCCACCAGGGAAGCCCCATTATGATTATTATGCCACTGTTCTTAGTAAAATAGCATTATTTATAGCATTCCATAGCTATATACTATTTTATAGATAGAGAGCATGCTTTTACACACAGGGGTGTTATGTCAATATAAACACTGACCCACATGAAATAGACGGCATTCCCAAGGTGGTCATGGTAAAGAACCTGCCTGCCAATGCAAGAGATGCAGATCTGATCCCTCCCGGGGTTTGGAAGTTCCCCGGGAGAAAGAGATGGCCACCCTCTCCAGTATTCCCACCTGGAGAATCCCATGGACAGAGGAACCTGGTGAACTACGGTTCCGAGGAGCTGGACACAACTGAGCATCTGAGCACATGTGAAATAAATACAGACAGCTCACTCGCTTACCTAGGTGGAGAGAAGTTATCTAGATTTATAATGAATGCATTTCTTCCAGGTCATTCCTAATTGTCCGCAGTTGCTCGTGGCTTGCTAATATGATGACTTAAATAGTTTCAAGAAAAAGGAAAATAGAGCCTGGAATAAAGAAACTGCTTTTCAGCTTTAAATTTCAAAATACAGTTTTAGCAGTCAGTCAGCTGAAAATGCTGATGATTTGCAAGAAAATAAATCTTGAAAGAGCAAAGTGTCTTTTAATTACTCTACACACATCAAGGGCAAAAGATAGTGTTGTCCTTGTGGTTATGTTACTGACTTTTGTGACCTTCAAATAGACTTAATAGATACTGCCGGAGAAGCTGGTGGAGACCCACTCCAATACTCTTGCCTGGAAAACCCCAGGGACAGAGGAGCCTGGTGGGCTGCAGTCCACGGGGTCTCAAAGAGTCAGACATGACTGAGCGATTTCACTTTCACTTTTCACTTTCATGCATTGGAGAAGGAAATGGCAGCCCACTCCAGTGTTCCTGCCTGGAGAATCCCAGGGACGGGGGAGCCTGGTGGGCTGCCATCTGTGGGGTCACAAAGAGTTGGACACGACTGAAGCGACTTAGCAGCAGCAGTGTTAGAAACTGAGGTCAAATCTTTGGCAGGAGACTCCAAAACATACTGAGAGACAGGACCTGTGCCTTGGCCATCCCTAATTAACACCATAAAAGTAGCCCCGCCGGTACCTGAAGAGCTTCCATTTTAACTAAATTCCTGTAAGGATTAACCTATCGTACTTCTTCTCTTTATTTTTCTATTTTTTATTCAATCTTCACTGATACATTGTTAAAAGCAAATTCGCTTTGAGGATAATCTGCAGCAGCATATTGTCAGAGGGGGCATACCTGTTTCAGACACGTCCTCACTTTAAGAGAAGATCCATGCAAAGGATTTGGAGAGGAAGGATTATTACCAGGTTACAGTTCTATCTGTAAAATTTTTGAGGACTCTCCTTACTGTTTTCCACAGTGGCTGTGCAACTCTATATTCACGTCCACTGTTCATGAAGGTCCCTTTTCTTCATGCCCTTGTTAACACTACCATCTGACCCCAGGGTTCCCACTTCTGGGTGCGACTCTGAAAGAAATGACATCAGTGCCTCAAAGAGACGCCAGCACCCCATCTTCATTGCCGTGTTATTCACACCAGCCAAGATACAGAAGCAATCTGTTCATCAGTGAAGAATGCATAAAGAAAGTGGGCTATATATAAAGCGGGCTATCATCCATATATATGCATAAGAAAGTGAGATATTATCCAGTCATTAAAAACAAGGAAATCATGCCACTTCCAAAAATATGATTACCTTGGAGGACAGACAAAGACAAATACTGCATGATCTCATTTACACGTAGAATCTAAAACCATCCAAGTTTTTAGATGTTTGGACAATGATTGCCAGGGGCTTGGAGGTGGAGTGAAGGAAAGAGGGAAAACGCTGGTCAAAGGTTCAACCTTCAGTTATAAAATGCGTAAGTTCCGGGACTTTCCTGGCGGTCCAGTCCTTAAGACTTCACCCTTCAGTGCAGAGGGTGCGGGTTCAAGCCCTGGTCCAGGAGCTAAGTCCCTACACGCTTCATGGCCAAAACGCCAAAACAGAAGACAGAAGCAATACTGCAACAAATTCAGTGAAGAGTCTTCAAATGGCCACATCTAAAAATCTTTAAAAAACGTACAAGTTCTAGAGATCCAATACGCAGCATGGTGACTGTAGGTATTCATACTGTAGTATACACTTAAAATTTGCTAAGAGGATAAATCTTATATGTGTTCACACACAAATGGGCAAATATTTGAGATGATGAATGAGTTAATTACCTCAGTTGTGGTGATCATTTCACAACATACACATACGTCAAACCACCATGCTGTGCACCTTTGCTGTTACTTAGTCACTGAGTCGTGTCCAGCTCTTTTGTGACCCCATGGACTATAGCCCACCAGGCCCCTCTGTCCATGGGATTCCCTAGGCGAGAATACCGGAGTGGATTGCCCTTTCCTTCTCCAGGGCATCTTCCCTGACCCAGGGATCTAACCCATGTCTTCTGCACGGGCAGGTGGATTCTCTACCATCTGAGCTGCCTGGGAAGGCTGCTCTATCCCTTAGATATATACAATTCCCTTTTGTCCACTATACCTCAATAAAGCTAGATATAAAAGGGAGCATCTGTTTATAGATGGGGTGGGAAGAGGGACAGGGACCACTGAGGGGTGCTGAAACACTTATGGATGAACAATACTATTCAGGGGTTCCCATCTCCGAGCTTGAAAGGGCAAAGCAAGAGCAAGGCATTGCCTGAAACCTGGCAGGCACAGCAGCCCCGGCAGAGGGGCGATCCCTAAGGAGCTGTGGCCATAGGTAGGGACATAGATGTGTATCACCAATATTGCAGCCCGGCAGAGAGCAATCAAGAAATCAACACACCCGTCCCTCTCTTCACACTCTTCTCCTGTCAGTGCTGCCTATTGACCAAACCCCATCCGAAGCTAAAGACCCAAGGAACTCAGACACAGCCATGCCGTGAGATCGGGTCCCGGTGGAGAGAGATAAGGGCAGACCGTGGAGTCTAGTTGCAGAGAGAATCTCCAGCAGAGCAACTGGATTCTGGGTGTGGAAAATTCCTTCCTATTTTAAGAGTAGGAGCAGCTGAGAATTGCTCACTCACAAAGCCAGAAATAGACGATCATTGAATAATTTCTGGGGCACGACAGCAGCCACTCAGACTGGGGTGCGTTACCTGGCATTTTGTTTTGTGGGCTTTTAATGGCCGGGTGTACCGCAGAGGGCTCACACAGACTGCCTTTGGTCTGGGTGGTCAATGAAATGTCTAACCAGAGGTTGCAAAACTCAGCATATTAGATACTGGAAAATGGACAGATTTTTAAATTATGCTCATTCAAAGTTTCAAAGGTTGTTGCTTAATTTGTCAGTGTGTCTTCAGAGACACAAAAACATTGACAGACTTTCTATATTATCTTTTCCCCTCCAATTATTTAATCAGTATTTACAAATAAAGGGAAGCATCGTATTTGAATACGAGCATTTATCAGAATGTGTATTTTTGTTTATTCACCTTTGTGCTTCAATAGTCTTATATGAGGTAATTTTAATATCATCAGAAAGTAAAAGGATGCAACCTCATGTGAGTACAACTTACATTTAACGAATAAAATTACATGTATTTGTGTGTCTCGCTGATGATTAGGGTAGCTTTATGCCTAAATAGGTGAATGAAAGGTTAATAGTTCAAAAAGACAAACTAAAAGTAATTTAATTTTCTGCTTGGTTTCCTAAATGATAAAAGATTCCACTATCTTTTAGAACAGTCCTTTTGTTAAAAAGAGCTTGGGGTCCCCAAGTTAAGTAAGATAGTGGTTAGATAGCAGAAAGCAAGTACAGGCTAAGTGTGTCAATCCATTATTTCACAGATACGTTACAGGTTCTGCTTTAACTTCTTTTAGGGACGTGTCCCTGTTGTTGCTTCGTCATTCAGCCATGTCTGACTCATTCTGCAACCCCATGGACAGTAGCATGCCAAACTTCTCTGACCATGGGATTCTCCAGGCAAGAATACTGAAGTGAGTTGCCATTTCCTTCTCCAGGGAATCTTCCAGACCCAGGGATTGAACCAAGGTCTCCTGCATTGCAGGTGGATTCTTTACCACTGAGCCACCTGGGAAGCCCAGAAACACGTCTAACATTTTATAATAGACCAAGCTATGTTATAGCAGATGTTTGTCTTGCCGATACTTAAAGACATATGATTTGAGCTGTACAAAGTTTTGATATATGTAGTAACAAAATTTGACAAATAAGTACAGGCCAGTGTAATTGTATCACTCCCCAGGAATTTCCCTGAGCTGATGTGTAGCTAAATTATCAGAATGTTGAGCTGTCTTGTGGCATTCAGCAGTAAGAGGTTGGGAAGTTCTGGATCATCCTTGTCATTTTTGTTTCAAAGTTCCCCAGCCAAGTTTAAGTTCTAGAATGCTAATGAATATCCACAGCTAAACATAAAGCATCTTCAGTCCTCACATGAGTCAACTTTTCTGTGCCACAATTTAAACAGTAAGAGCTGATGCCTACCCTACACAAGGCAGGCGTATGTGTCTACTAGTGATTCCTCCTGGGATTTCAGTCATTTTAACATCTTTTCTGTGAAAGCGCTAACTCAACACTGATTCTGTACTAAAATATAATATCTATGACAGTTTTGAAAAAAATATTTGGAAGCCACAGAGATTTGTTTAAAATCCTATAAAAATAATTGCCTCTTATTAAAGACACTGACAGAGTGTGACTGGGCAGAGATGAAGTAAGGGAGCTGGAATCCTGTAACAGGGTGAGGAGTCAATAAAATGTTATCTCAAACTAACAGAGTCTGGCAACTTCTGTTTTCTTTTTTTGCAAATTCTGTCTGTGGCGTTACTGCAAGTAGGCCAAATAGATGTCCTCTGCAATAATATCATGAAGGGACCGTGACAGATGGCACGCCACTGGGACCAGCGTCTGGGAAGGAGCATGAAATTTCAACTGTCTTCCTGTGTCTACTAAGGCTAAGGGCTCACTAGTCTTTATCTCCTTTCTCCTTTCTTTCTTTCTTTTTTGTTTTAAACATATGCTGCCATCATCCAGGTCAGGGGTTGGCAAAACTTTTCTGTAAAGCGTCAGACTGTAAATATTTTTGGCTTTTCAGCCAGATGGTCCCTTTAGGACCAGAGCAAAGCAGATGCTTTGCCCTGCTGTTGCAGGGTGAGAGCCACCATAGGCAACCCATAAACAAATAAGCCTAGAGCAGTTTTTCAATAAAACTTTATTTAAAAAAACAGGAAAAGGGTCAAAATTACCTGGAGACTGTAGTTTGCCAGTTGTTGATACTTCATCGCTCTTCTCCAGAGTGCTGAGAATACAGAGAACTAGCTTTTTCATGGCGTTAAAAATTGCTCTTAACTGTCTTTGAAAACTAAAGTAAGTAGAATATGACTATGTGCTTGTGCTACGTCATTTCAGTCATATCCGACTCTTTGCAACCCCATGGACTGTAGCCTGCCAGGCTCCTCTGTCCATGGGATTCCCCAGGCAAGAATGCTGGAGTGGGTTGCTATGCCCTCCCTTGTAATAGGGTGAGGAGTCAATAAAATGTTATCTCAAACTCACAGAATCTGGCAGCTTCTCTGCTTTCCCAAAGATCTTTCTCAGAGGCCCTTCCCAACCTAGGGGTTGAACCCACCTCTCCTGTGTCTCTTGCATTTGAAGGTGGGTTCTGTACTGCTGGCACGGCCTGGGAGGCCCCTGATCATGATTGTACAGGTGCATGTGAGCCCTTAGGGAGAGGTCTACAAAGGGCTTCATTAGCACCTGCCCAGAGAAAGAAATTGTAGCAAAGCTTTCCAGCCGTACCCACGTGGACTCCTGCTAAGTTTCACCAGCATCCTTACACATTTTCAACATCTCCTGATAGTTTCTGGGTGTCTTACATCTTAATAATCTCCCCTTATATGATTTTTTGTCCTGTCCCAAATACCCATCCTGCTCGCATCACAGCAAAACAAGACGTTTTAATTTAGGAAATATTTATGGCTTTCCACTTGGCTGTTGTGAAGTGTCGCACAGTGCTTGCTTATGGTGTCTTAATGTGAGAAATAATGAACTCTTATGCTTGCCTCGCTCTTCTCTGACAAGTCCATTTTTCATGTATTTGAAAAGAGACTGGAAATGAAAAATCCCAGTTCAGCTAACAACAGATTTTATTGTCGTATTGGCTGAGTGTGTCTGAAATGTGATGCTTTCATCTGTGAGATGGGAATAATAAATTATTTTTCTGAAATGGAAGTGAATTTTCATGTAAAGAGCTTAGAAAAGTTATTTGCTTGCAGTAGGTTAAATAAATTGGGCTTCCCTGGTGACTCAGATGGTAAAGAATCCACCTGCCAATGCAAGAAACAGGGGTTCGATCCCTGGGTCAGGCAGGTCCCCTGGAGAAGGAAATGGCGTCCCATTCCAGTATTCTTGCCTGGAGAATCCCATGGACGGAAGAGTCTGAGTTGGACATGACTTAGTGATTAAACCACCACCACCACCAATATACTTAATTAGCTAAAGAAAGATGGCTTATCATCTGATGACATCACCACATGACATCATTTCATTCTGTATTTAGAAAAACATAAAGGCAGAAATATATAGCATCAAGCCCCTGGAGAATCAAATTCAACAGAAGTCATGTCACGAAGAATCATGAGCAAAATTAGGGACACAAATTAGTGGTAAGACTTTTGATTATGAGCAGGTAGCTGGCTCCTGATAGAACATTCTATGGGGAGAGGTGTTATGAGTCTTTCTTTGACTAACATGTCTATTAACTCACCTAAAACGAAGACTTTCCATATTACAAATGTTCTCACAGTAAACCGTTATTCCCCTATAGGAACACCTCCATTGGCTCGTTTGAGAACTCCGCCCCATTACCATCCGCAGAAATGCACAGAGGCAGGTGACTCAGGCCTTTCTCAGCATCGTGTGTGAATCACTACCTTCTGTGCCGCGGCGGGCAAGTCACAGCCCATCGGATGAACATCTGGGCAGTGGCCGTCTGTACCACAGCGTGTCCCATTCACAATTTTGACAAGGAATTTCCTCTGGGGTTACTGGATTGTTTTGTCCTAATGCATTGCAGTTTACCCCCCCCCCCACTTTTTTTTTGGCATTTACGTTTTGTAGGTAATTTTGAGCTGGAGCGTCTTGAAACCATTTGATGGTGGAAGAAAATTGCTTGGAGCACTACGAAAATATCATTGAGACCATGTGGTTTTTTAAAACTCTTTTGCACTGTACTCTGTTTCCCAATCATTTCCAGCTGTGTCTAGCCACTAGCGTCCCTCCACAGCCTGACTTTTGAGAATAAAAGAGTTGTGAAGTGCCATTATTCGTTTATTTGTTCGAGCGAATGGCCAATGTCAAATAGGGGTGGGTTCAGTTCTACATAGAGGTACCAATACTCCATCTCAGGCAACCGCATGCCTCCTTGTTTTCCTGACTTAGTATTTCTGACAAGAGTAGGAAGTGAAGCTAGCAATAAGTCTTCATTCTTATCCCATTCATGGGCTCTTTGCAAATATAGATGAAGATTAAAAAAAAAGGATGCTTTGTAAAAATGGAAATCCATAGTTAAATAAAGTATGTTAACTCCCTGTGGGTGTCCTCGCTTTTCCAAGCCATTAACAGCATCGAGTTGCCATGGAGCTACGTGATGAATGGATTGCCTACCTGACTGACAACGTACATCTGTTCATCAGTCATTTGTGCTGTTTGTCATTCCACCTACCTTCTTTTAAAGTTTTCTAAAATTAGAGCATCTAGCCTGTTTCATCATGCATTGCACCCTTCTCCCCTCCATACCAGAATTGGCCAAACATAACCTTCATTCAATCAAATTCTGATACAGGGAAGCATGTTCAGGACACAGAGGAAATGTACAAGTGCCAAGAACACAGAATGGCTACCTGTGCCCAGCACTGGTGTCGAGAGCATTTAAGAACTGGTAGGGCGTGGGCAACAGCCAGTCAGAAACAGACACTCCGTCCAATCCGAATGGGCACCAGCCGCAGTCCCCAGCCCGACAGGTGCTTCCCAGCCGCCCGGCAGCCTTGCCGGTCCCACAGCAGGTCTGCAGCTGCTCGGTTCAGCGAGATTAGCGAAGACAGAGACTATGTAATCATGTCCCTTCTCTGGGACTTGACTTTGTCAACATCCTCTTGTATTTCATTCAGTTGTATTTTACCTAAAGATATGAAGGCATCCCCATAAAACCAAGACCTTTTAATGTCTTAATTCTAAGAAGAATCAGAGTCAAAAGTGGGTGCTGCGTAATATTCCGAGGGGAGAAGATGTTCCCTATGCTCAACATGCGACAGGTCCGGGTATTTAGAGGGAGAGTTAGGAGGCGGATCTTTAAAATGATCAGCTCCACTGGGAATTCGGTCTTCAAAGTAACTTCATCACTTTGTCTAAAGTTGGTTTCAAAAGCAATGCTTGTGTGCTCTGTAGCTTCAGTCGTGTCCAGCTCTTTGCAACCCCATGGCCCACAGCCCACGATGCTCCTTTGTCCATGGAATTCTCCAGGCAAGAATACTGGAGTGGGTTGCCATTTCTTTCTCCAAGGGATCTTCCTGACCCAGAGAGCAAATGTGCTTCTCTTGCCTGGCAGGTGAATTCTTTACTACTTGAGCCACCTGGGAAGCCCCTTCAGAAGCAATACACACCTATAAAATGTAAAGGTTAAAACTGCATTCTGAAGAGAACCAAAGATCATTTTAAAATCATCAACATTTCTGCCCGGCTCCAGTAGTGAAAATAATAGAGGTCGATCCACATTAAAAAAAAAAATGACCCCCATTAAGTACATGAGTACATGCACGCCGGCATTTATTTTTATCACATATGAGAGAAGCCTACACATAATTCTGTACGTTATTTCTCCAAATTTAGTTTCAGTTTTAACAGAAAATTCTATATGATGCAGAAAATAGCATCCATCCCTGATGATAAATTTAGTAACCAGAAGTTGGCAGAATATTAATAGATGCTAGAAGTCCTTGCTCTCTGGCAACCACTAAAAACATGTTCTCCATTATAAACATTTGAACAAGGTTTAAATTTGGTAGATTATTTATAAAATGAGAGCTTTCCAGACATTCCTCCCTGACAGCCTTGGAGAATGGTCATCTCTTCCATCTTCTGGATACTTCAAGATGTATGATGTGCTATAAGCATGCCTCTTAGATGCCAGAAATGCTAGGAAAGTATACACACATCTTTCTGGTTGGGCGTGCCACAAATCACAGTCAAACGACCCCTTCATTCACCTTTCTGCCTGTGCATCTTACAAATTTTATTCAGCGTCTGCACCGAGTCAGAGAATCTTGATGCTACTTCGGTAAAGACAAACTTGACCTGTCTTCCAGAAACACGTGCTCCAGTGTGTGCGTGCTCAGTTGTGTCCGACTTTTCGGGAACCCCTGGCCTGTAGCTGGCCAGGCTCTGTTTATGGGATTTTTCCAGGCAAGAGTACTGGAGTGGGTTGCCATTTCCTTGTGAATTTCATGGATTGCGTACATGCCTTCAATTATCCCTTCCTAACTCTCAAGTCTGTGTCTCTTTGCCACTCTCATCTTAGTCTTGATTTAAAGATACAAATTACATCTATACATTTTTTTTATTTTATATTTAAGTCACATGAAAATATACTTCAAGGAAAGCTTTCATGTTTACCATTCCAATATCTTCATAAGGATTTGATGATATGGGGACATATTTCTAATCCTGGAATTCCAGCTGCTAAGAGCTTGGCCGTTAAGGCAGAAAGTGTGACAATGAATTGTTATGATAGTTTATACACGATATGTGGATATGTTCTCAGCCATGTCTGACTCTTTGCGACCCCAAGGACTATAGTATACCAGGCTCCTCTGTCCATGGAATTCTCCTAGCAAGAATACTGGAGTGGGTTGCCATTTCCTTCTCCAGAGGATCTTCTTGACCCAGGAACTGAACCCAGGTCCTTTGCATCTCCTGCACTGACAGGCAGATTCTTTACCACAGTGCCATCTGGAAGCTCTTACACACAATAAGTGTGTATGTTTATACTCACACACATAAATTACTCTGTTATACAATATGTATACATAGTATACATCACACCCATATATATGACTGACTATAATACAAAGTTGCTGTTTTAGTATTACAACTCAGAACTTACATCATGCAAAAGGATTTGAAAGCAATCAGGTTTTCCACATAGAATAAGTCCATTTATTCCATTTCATTTCAGAACTCCCAACTGTTTAAAGTAAAATTAAACACAGCAAAAATTGCTGTCAGATCCTCCAGAGAGGCCTCTGATTCTTTTCTTTTGGGTTACGCTGCACAGTTTCAACAAGCACTTTTCAAAAAATGGGCAGTATGGGAACTTTTAACTCGGTGGAAGATAGACAGAGAATATCTCAAGCACTCTAATTGTTTTTCTGGGAAATTTAGTAATTACAGAGAAGTTCTGTTTATTTTAGTGGCTTCTTATCACCACATGCAAGTCACTTAATGATCACATTTTCTCCAGGGACCTGTATGACATCATCAAGTAACCCCAGTGCTTCCTGATACTTAAAATTCTGTCCCAGTCCATTTTCAGCATTGCTGAGGACTGTGGGTTCCTGGGAAAGTCTCACAAAGTTCCCTTATCTACATACATGTAGATACACATCCTATAGACACAGAATATACAGCGTTAAAAACCTGTCATGTGGAGAAGAGCACAAATTGTGCGTTTTCTGTGTTGTTACTGTTGTTTAGTTGCTGTCATGTCTGACTCTTTGCGACCCCATGGACAGTAACCTGCCAAGCTCCAAAGGCCGTGGGATTTTCCTGGGCAAGAATCCTGGAGTGGGTTGCCATTTCCTCCTGTGGGAGATCTTCCCAACCCAAGGATCAAACCCAGGTCTCCTGCATTGCAGGCAGATTCTTTACCACTGAGCCACCAGGGAAGCCTGTGTTTTCTATATGCATTTATGATTTGCGATGCAGTAGTGCAGTGGGGTGAATTTTGGTCTTGTTTGAAATCATGGTAGGGTCTGGAAAGCCTGAGAGATTGCTTCTCCGGGGTGGCTGATGGGAATGGTGAGCATGCCCCCTAAACATGACATCAAGCTGTCGACATTGTGTTTTCTAATGCATTTATGATTTGCGATGCAGTAGTGCAGTGGGGTGAATTTTGGTCTTGTTTGAAATCATGGTAGGGTCTGGAAAGCCTGAGAGATTGCTTCTCCGGGGTGGCTGATGGGAATGGTGAGCATGCCCCCTAAACATGACATCAAGCTGTCGACATTGCACTGTGCTTGGCCAAAGTCTGGCATGAAACAGGGCGACCGTGATTTGAGAAGATACATCATGGAAGGACTGTCGACAATATCCAAGTGATGGAAACCGCCCAGGCGTCCAAGCGGGGGGCATGGGCAGAAGAGAGGCGGCACGTGAACCGCAGTGGAAGCCTCAGCCACAAAGAGGAGCAGAGCTCGCCGCTAGCCGCAGCGTGGGCAACCCTGGGCACCGTCACGCTAGCAACACTGTGATACAGAGGACGACACACGGGCCAGGCTGCCCATATGGAGAATCTAAAGAATCATGCCAGTAAAACTCACAAAACAGAAACAGACGCACGCACTGAAAGTAAACTTTACCAACAGTGGGGGCGAAGGAGAAGCTAGGGGTTTCGGATGAACAGCTACACACTATTATATATAAAATAGATCATCAACAAGGACCTACTGTATAGCCTGGGGAACTCTACGCAATAATCTGTAATAAACCACATGGAAAAAGAAGAAGAATGGATATACGGAAATGTATAACTGAATTACTTTGCTGTACACTTGAAACCAACACAACATTGTAAATCAACTCTAATATAAAATTAAAAATTAATGGCCACATAATTCTCCTAAGTGGCCACATAATTCTCCTAAAAGAAAACAGGGGAATGAGAAAGTCAGTTCCTAGGCAGGTTGATAAGAAGTCTGGGTCCCCGAGGAGGAGAGGGGGTTCTGGAATTCTCAAGGAAGAGGAAAGGACAAATTTTTGTTTTTCCTACGTTCCTTAGTCTTAGTCACATAAAATGTATTTTTCTTTAAGCCGGGAACTGATGATTACACAACAAACAACTCAGTTTAAACTCTGTACTAAGGATTATATAACAACAATGTATCATACTTGGGGACAGTTTCTCCTTTCTGAAAACATTCTGGCTAACCCTGTTATCTTAAAATGTAAGTTATGGGAGTGGGTCTAGTAAGATCTTTACAACCTTGAGACATTCTTTGGATTTACTGTAATCATTGATTTTTAAAGTATATGACTCCCTTGCTTAGACGAGCAAGTGGGGCGCTCTCTACCCCCCTTCCGATGTCTGTGTCAGAAGCTTTCTCTGCCCCTTTTCACTGTAATAAAACTCCCTAGTGAATGAATGAAAGGGGAAGGAAAGACTGAGTAAAGTCACTGAATCCGTGAATGAGTGCCTGTCTGAGTCGATGCTGATTTATCAGATGATCCGAGCAGGGAAGATACCCAGCTGCTGAATCTTAGGAAGCATCCCTTGTCAGAATTTTTCTAAATAATGATCTGCCATCTCTCTGGAGGCATTTTCACCAGCTATTCCTGCCGTTTAGAGTTTGATTCCAAGAGAATGGTATCTGTTACCATTGACTCTTGGCCCGAGGCACGGTGGATGAAGAGAGGATTGGAAGAGAGGATTGGAGGCACAGGGAATGGAGAAACATTTTAACTACATTTAACTCACAGGACACATTTGAGCACTTATTCCTTGACTTTGAAAGAATACCCGCAGATTCCCTTTAAATAGATGAAAACTGCTCTGTGAAAGCCAGGCATCAATTTCCTCTTCACCCATCCGGGGATCTCCGCTTCCCAGGGGCTCTTCCCAGGCCCTTACCTCCCGACCTGCCTGCCTGGGCGTATTTTCCCTCAAATGATGAGACGATGGACCCAGGACCCCATCCAGAAGCAACCTGGGGTGAGAGGTCCTTGGAGGTGGCAACTGAGGAACCTTGACCCTGGGGCACCATGTACCCCTAAGCCCAGCGTTAGTGATTTTTCTCATTTCCACTGAAAGCGCTGGCTCGCTTGCGACGGGAATATCAAGTGTTACCACGGCTGCCGCAGCTGCGATCCATTATTTCCAGTGGCAGTGGAAATCCATTGAGAGATCTCCCGGGAGATTGTGCAAAATGCGGTGGTGGGTTGGATATTAACCCTTGCCACCGCTGGAGCTAAGACTTCCGGCAAAGCCCGAATTTTACTGGTCAGCTGCTGCCAAGTTGGAGAAAAAAAACAGACTTCATCCCCAGCAAGCTCCATTCTGAGATGGAGAGCCAGGGCCTCCTAATGCAAGGCCAGGCCCCTTGGAAGCCCTTTGTCTGCCTTTGACAGTTTCACACCCCGCGTGTCTGTTTCTTAGGAGTCTAGAAAGCTTTCTAGGAGGGGAAGCCTCTGATGAGGAATGCACACAGTTCTGACCAACCGGACGCCTTTTTCTTTACAGTTCAGTACGTACTTTAAAAAAACTATATTACATTACCAGGCACATTTACATTTTACTCACTATTTCTACAGCTTTTTTCCCTCTTCCCTTAATTTGAAATGTCTATTATTGTGCTTTATTTATTTTTAGGGAAATTGGTAACCTAGACCCCTGTTTACAGTACTCTCTGTGAATGATAAAAGTCTTGAAATGCACACAGAAATAACAAATGCAAAAATGACTGCTCAGACTATTTTTGTTCAGTTGCTAAGTCATGTCCAACACTCTGTGACCCCATGGACTGTGGCAAGCCAAGCTTCCCTATCCTTCACCCTCTCCCACAGTTTGCTCAAACTCATGTCCGTTGAGTCAGTGATGCCATCCAGCTGTCTCATCCTCTGTCGTCCCCTTCTCCTCCTGCCCTCAATCTTTCCCAGCATCAGGGTCTTTCCCATTGAATCGGCTCTTTGCATCAGCTTCAACAACAGTTCTTCCAATGAATGTTCAGGGTTGATTTCCTGTAGGACGGTCTGGTTTGGTCTCCTTGCTCAGACAATTCACAAGGTTAAATAATTTCAGGCTTGTGATGCTCACATTGTAATTCTATGAATTTATATGTCGGGTCATCCTGTTGGTTGAAGTTAGATAATTCCATTTTGGCATAATTTCTGCACTTTACTTACCAGACATTGCATATGACCTGAAAAGTGGGCTCAAAGCAATGGATCTCAGCTTTGGCACTGTGATTGGGGCTGAATAATTCTTTGTTGTTGACTATGAGGGGCATGCCATTTCTTTTAAGGGATTCTTGCCCACAAGGGTAGATATGATGGTCATTTGAATTAAATTCACCCATTCTTACACATTTCAGTTCACTGATTCCTAAGATGTCAGTGTTCACTCTTGCCATCTCCTGCTTGACCACGTCCAATTTGCCTTGATTCATGGACCTAACATTCCAGGTTCCTATACAATATTGCCCTTTACAGCATCAGACTTTACTCTCAGCACCAGACACAGCCACACCCGAGCATCGGTTCCACTTTGGCCTCGCTGCTTCATTCTTCTGGAGCTAGCAGTGACTACCCTCCACTCTTCCCTCCACTCTTCCTCATAATGGACACCTTTTTACCTGGGGGGCTCATCTTCCGATGTCATTACTCTTGGCCTTTTCGTACTGTTCATGGATTTCTCAAGGCAAGAGTACTGCAGGGGGTTGCCCTTCCCTCCTCCAGTGGACCCCGTTTTGTCAGAACCCTTCACTGTGACCCATCTGACCTGGGTAGCCCTGCACGGCATGGCTCACAGCTTCACTGAGTTATGAAAGCCCTTTTTTCACAGCACGGCTGGGATCCGTGAAGAGGGTCGTCCTGTTCATTCTAGGAGACTTTGCAGCATTCTCGTCCTCCACCCACTAAGGCCCAGGATATCCCTTCCCCCAGCTGTGGCAATCAAGCATGTCTCCAGACATTGCCAACTGCCACTTGGGAGTGGGTTTAGAAGAAATAGTTCAGAGGAAAGAGCATAACACACTTTTTAAATATCTATAAACAATATCCTTAGAGCCTAGGATATTCTGCTCTCAGGATCTGTTAAGTGATCTCTGATCACAAATCCTAAACTGTCCTGGTTTCTGCCCAGTCTTCACTCTGCCTTTGTTTTCCCCTTTGGTGGACTTCAAAGCAAAACAGCCTCAACCCCTTTCTTTGCCTACAGACTATTCAAATCTTCAGGAAAACTAGAGGTAAAGAATCTGCCAGCCAATGCAGGAGACGTAAGAGATGTGGGTTCTGTTCCTGGGTTGGGAAGATCCCCTGGAGGAAGGCATGGCAACCCACTCCAGAGTTCTTGCCTGGAGAATTCCATGGACAGAGGAGCCTGGAGGGCCGCCATCCAAGGCATTGCAAAAACTCAGATGCAAATGAAGCAAGTTAGCACAGGACAGGACGCTCCACCTTAGGTCCCAGCTGAGGGCTAACCCCGTTTCGGACTCAGGCTCTCTCTTCCGCTCTGTTGTCCAGGGAAAAAGCATCAGGTGGGAGCAGGTAGAGAATATGGATTACCCAGGAGTCACCCATAAATTGCTACCCTTTCCTCATAGGATGGAAACAGAACAAAGCCATTCCAAGCATCTGGTCTACCCCGAAGTCTACAGCAGGAGAGTTGCTCCCTATTGTTGTCAATCACAAAAGCATTCTCACACACTGACCTTTTTTTTTAAACATGTTTGTCACCAGCTTTATTTACAAAGTATTAAGAGAACAGAAATTTCATATTAAATCACAGTTAACTGCTTCTCTGAAAAGGAGTCTCAACTTCTCCCTTTGGAGAGAGGCTTTCATCTGAGATGCTTAATCCATTTAATGGATTCTAAGATATAAAAATCTCTTTTCAGATGATACTAAACGACAACTATGGTCTTCCTTTGAGGAGGGAAGAACTGCTGCTGCTGCTGCTGCTGAGTCGCTTCAGTCGTGTCCGACTCTGTGCAACCCCAGAGACAGCAGCCCACCTGGCTCCCCCGTCCCTGGGATTCTCCAGGCAAGAGCACTGGAGTGGGTTGCCATTTCCTTCTCCAATGTGTGAAAGTGAAAAGTGAAAGTGAAGTCGCTCAGTCGTGTCTGACTCTTCTCGACCCCATGGACTGCAGCCCACCAGGCTCCTCCGTCCATGGGATTTTCCAGGCAAGATGAATGGAGCGGCTGCCATCGCCTTCTCCGGGAGGGAAGAACGAGACTGACAATTCCTATTTGAAGGGGACGTCATCTTGGTTCCATCCCACCGTCTGTCTCTGCACGTCTCTTGCCCTTCAAGCTGAAGCCACTCTTACCAGCTAGACGGTTTCTACCCAAATTCAGGTTTAGCTTGCTCTCAGACTAGAGGCCCTGAAACTGCTTTCTCAAGGACCCTGTATTCCCACAAGAACAGAACATTGTTAAACAGCAATTTCAGCTGAAAGTTAACAAGGTTTTAAGGTAGTTAAAAAACTGTGAAAGCCTGACTCCCAGTGTGAAATACAAAACCTGCGAAATGCAAATATGCAGGAATCCTTCACTCAGGGCTGTGATTAAGGCTGAAAATGTTTTCTTTGTTTAAAAGAGAAATCCATAGGCCAGAGTGTAAAGAAATGCAAGATTCTGCAAGTTGTTATTTATTTTTCTCAGGCTAATTATGAGATGAAAATAGTCCAGTGTATATATAGTTGGGTGTTTTCACTTGTAGACCCTCTCTATATACTCTTTGTATTTCCCCGTGTGTGTGTGTGTGTGTGTGTGTGTGTGTGTGTATGTGTGCATATACATTCATGTATGTTATACTTATATAGGATATATTTATATATGAAGTGTAGTTTAGGCAATCTCTGAGCATCGCATATGGAAAGGCTTCAGTAGGATGAGCACCCGCCGCCTGGGGTGGAGTGGGCAACCTGTGCCTCCACAAACAAGTCGCCGTCCCCACTGGCTGTGGGCTCCTGATCTAGAAACTTCATCAATGTTGTGATAAATACTTATCAATATTTCAGCCACTTCTAAGTTTTCTCAAATATAGGTTAGAATATGAATGCCCTTATAATTTCTACGTAGTCCCCAGATTATTAAAAAATTCCTTTTAAAACTGCAAGGTATGTAAAACACATAGAAACAGATATTTATAGCGAGATATAGCTAACTCTTTCCCTCCAAGAGACGACTCTTCCTTAACATTAATATTTCATATTTCAGCCAGGTAAAAGTCTGTTTGATGTTGTTGCTCAGTTGCTAAGTCGTGTCCGGCGGTCAAACCCATGTCTCCTGCGCTGGCAGGCGGGTTCTTTACCACTGCCCACCTGGGAAGGCCAAGCTTTGTGTAACTAGCATTTAAAATTATCTACCAAAAGTATCCTTCTGCATGATCTAATGAAGTATCCGTCTGAGCCACCAAGGAAGATAGTATACACACATACTATATATATACTATATGTGAAATACAGATATTGATATCTGTGAAAGATGTATATTGACAGATATGAAATGTATATATATGTAGCTCATGTGCACACATATGGGAAAAAATGAGCACTCAGCGTATATCTGGGAGATAGAATTATGGGTCATTTTAAAATTATTCTATATTGGTATTTATATTTTCTGAATGGTCTGCAGTCAATGCTTATTATTTTACAATTGGAAAATAAATCGATGTTTTAAAAAATGCTAGCTATAATCTTAAAAATGAAGAAAAATATTTAGTTAGAACATAAAAATATCGAGATCTGAGGTACTAATTCTAGAACAGATTGAAGTATGAAAGTGATGTATATGTATTTCTACCTCCAAGTGTGTTTTGAAGTGTTTAAGTGAAAACTCAAGTTGGAAACAAACAAGGACACACACCCACACAAGTAGGATCCTGGCAAACAAAGGGATACATTGGCAAAATCTTAAAATGCTTCTCAAAATCAGAAGCCTCGGGATATGATGTTCTCCCAAAGAGCTTATAGGTTATTCAAGCCAAGACAAAAAGGTTTCATTTTCTACTTTAATAGATATATTTTATTAAAAAATCAAGAACTTTAAGGTATACGGAGACTCCACACGTAAAATCATGATTTCTCTATCTATTTAGGGGAGGTAAAATATTTGCATTTTTACCCTCACTTCATTGGCAAAAATAAGCAGATCTTTTCTGCTTTCAAAAATGGTGTAAATATGACATAAAAACATACAGCTGTCACTGGAAAATATTGATAAAAACAATCCAGTGACGTTTCTTTGAATTCTAGAGATAATAAACACAAATTGTCTCATTTGAAAGACTTTTATTTGCCATCTAGCTTTTTGCTTAAGTGTAATTTTTACAGGCTTAATGTTTAGGGGTTAAATTGCAGACTCTGTGGGAATATTGCCCTTACTGGTCTCTGATTTTTTTTTTTTTTAATCACTAATGAATCCAAAAGGTAGAGGTGGGAGGAGGGGCCACATGTGGTGGCAATACACTTTAATTAAGTGCAATAATTCCTCTTTTCCTGAGGTAGCTGTGCTAAGACACATTTCTCTTCGGAGATTTACATTCTGGGGAATCTAGTTTTCAGGAGCGCCCTCAGTTGATCTGTGGAATTCCACTGCCCTCTGTCGGATTACTGTGAAAGTTCAGCTGGACTGCCTTCTAAGATCAGAAATTTGGGGTTCAGTTTCTTAGTTTTTGGAATTCCCAACTTTTAATATAAATCTTCTGACCATACGATATTTCGAAAATATGTGGAGTTAAAGACTGATGCGTTTCCTAACAAGAAGCTTCACTCAGAAACACATCTTGGAAAGCAGCTTAGATTTTTATCTTTTTATGAGTAAATAGTACTTATAAAAGCTTTTGCCTACTAGGAATGAAACACGTTTCAAAATTGTCTTTGAAATAGGGCAAGTAGGGAAACTAATACCACAGTATTTAAAAAAAAATTTAGCAATCATAGAGACTGAATTCTTTGAAGAATTACAATTTATTAAAATCTGCAATTCATTTTTGAGTAGCTTTCAATGATAAATTTCCCAACATTGACCCTTATTCCATGGAGGAACTTTGGAGATGAATGCCTTTGATCTGCACAGCAGATGGTTTCTGCACGCTTCTAGCGCAAATCCTCCACAAATATACAAGGAGAAGTGACCTGGAAAAGTCACCTCGGAGAGGGGGAAAGAGGTGGCCAGAGGTGGACGCGAGGGGCGCAGAGCTATCTGGCTGGAAGTATCCTTACTGATTGGATGTCAGCTTCTCATTCGTTGGATGCTGCTTTTCAGCCAAAATCTGAAAATCTCTCCTCCCTTTGCAACATCTGGTTTAGCCATTCCTGGAGAGACAAAACAGCCCTTTCTCTCTCATCCCATCTATTAAAATGTACCGAGGTCCTGAGACAGAAATGAATGACCGTGTCAGTACTGAACAGTTCCACTGCAGTACTCTGCTAGAAAGAAGTCTAATGTCCTAAAGCCAAAATATTACAGCAGGACACTCTTCGAGAGTGCAATTGATGGAAAATTAACTTGGTTTCCTGCTACGTCCCATGAAGTCATTTGTCACATCAAAATACATGAAATATTGTAATCAGTTCAATTTATTTAGTTAAAGAACAAAATAATAATTGAAGCCCCATATTTGATCCCATCGTGGCTGTTAAATATTTCAATTTATAAATTATTTTTAACCATCTTTCTGTAAAGTATTTTCAAACAGTACTTATATTAAATACGTAAGGAGACCTGAGTTTGAATTTATTTATAGTGCTTAAATATTGCAATATTAAGTTTAATTGTTTACGATGACACGTATTTTAATAACAAAGACTTCTTTAAAAGCTTAGTCATTGTATGCCTCTTTGTGTAAAATTTCCTAAAATATGTAGAACTCTTTCAATAATATGAAATCTTGGTCTGGGAAACTAGTTCACATCTAGTGAAACTATTTTATTCCCCATTTAACTGAAATACAACAAAGAAGAAAACAGTGAGAATATATTTAGCAAAAATTATTTACCCCTGTAAGTTGTTAGTACACTTGAAGCTATACAAGAATATAATTGACATACAAGTATTGTCATTGTTACAGGAAAAAGATACTGATGTATTTAGTTTTAAAGAAAAGGCTAACTCCTAAGTTGTTAGTTATAATACAGACTATTGTGTGTCCCTACAAGCATATGCCTTTCATATGTATGGTTATGAGGTCGATATGTAAATTGAGACATTGTCAATAACATTATATAAGTGTAA
The DNA here is from genome assembly GCA_006408675.1 of Madoqua kirkii. Taxonomy (NCBI): domain Eukaryota; kingdom Metazoa; phylum Chordata; class Mammalia; order Artiodactyla; family Bovidae; genus Madoqua; species Madoqua kirkii. The sequence continues at coordinate 94,999 of SJYC01083054.1, forward strand.
AAATGTCTAACCTCATGTGCAATTTTAAATATTTATTATGACATAAGGATTGATAGTTACTACAAAGCTGATAAAACTGATTTAAATGCAAAATATTATTGTTCAAAAGTGTGTGAGATCAGAATTCATAAATATTTTAAAAATATTTTTACTGAAATTTACCTAAATCACTTTTGTTTAAAAATCCAACTTGTTGTCAAATGGGAAAGCATTTTATTTGGTATCTGTTATAAAACAGAATAAGAGAAAATCCACTAATAAAAGGTTTCCAAGATCTCTAATAATTATTAAAGAAGATAAATAAATCATATCTTTTTCTATGATTAACCTAGAAGTTGTCTTTGTGGTTTGTTTTTTTTTTCTCCTACATCTAACTTAGTAATCTATGAACTATAATGATATAGTCTAAGTCAAGACTTCACAGCCTGGGGAGGAGCAGAAACTCCAACATGTCTAATTTTTCACTACCTTATAGAACACTGCTTCATGTAACCGCGAATTTATAAGAAATTTTGATCAAGCTGTGACTCGGAAGAGCTAGGTTAGAATGTAAGAGTTTTCAGTTTCCCTCCTACTTTGTCATTCTCCTGTTCTAGAGATACGTCTAAATATAATCCTAAACTTCACCCTATGTGCTGACAGTACTTGACAATAACTCATTGTCTACCATATTGCTGATCCATTCCTTTTAGGAGTTCCAGGATATAAAAGTCGTGTCCGACTCTTCACGACCCCATGGACACCAGGCTCCTCCGTCCATGGGATTTTCTAGGCAAGAGTACTGGATTGGGTTACCATTTCCTTCTCCAGAGAATCTTCCCGACCCAGGGATCAAACCCAGGTCTCCCGCATTGTAGACAGACGCTTTACCATCTGAGCCAGCAGGGAAGTCAGGATATGAAAGCAGAGTGCTACCAATTCCTGTAAAAACGGGAATTTCTATGCTGGGCTGTCCCTAAAGCTGATACAGGTCATTTTCTTTCTTGCCCTATTTGTCCATCTTGGCCTTGTGAGCACATGCATTCTTGGTGTCAAAACTACATTAGTGTCTAGGTCCATGCTGTTTCCAATTAAAATTGAACCCAAACAGATAATAAGAAGGGCTTCCCTGCGAGCTCAGCAGTAAAGAATTTGCCTACCATGCAGGAGACACAAGTTCAAGCCCTGGGTTGGGAAGACCCCCTGAAGAAGGAAATGGCAACCCACTCCAGTATTCTTGCTTAGGAAATCCCATGGACAGAGGAGCCCGGCAGCCTACAGGCTATGGAGTTGCAAAATCAGACATGGCTTAGTGACTAAGCCACCACCAGATAGTGAGATCATAATACTAAAAATGCTCTTCTTTCATTTCAGTCAAGAGAGATGATGACTTTTCTAGAGGAACTTTCTGAAACCAATTCTTTCAAGCCAGACACTGCATTTGGCCCTTGAAAGCATCATCTCATATGATCTTGTTAATAGTTCAGCAAGTCATTATCGTCAGCTCCATTTCACACATGAAGACACTGAGGTTTCACCAGAGGAGGTGACTTGCCAAGGAAAACACAGCAGAACTGAGCCACGGCCTTCCCACAACAGCCGCTTCACTGCCCTCATCTTCCTCTGTTTCCCCATTTTCTCATCAAAATCTCTTCTCCCCTCCCCATCAAAAAGCCTCAATCAATTGTTTTACTGAGGACATTTTAGACCTTTCAGAGAATGCTTACACCCTTTATATTGATAGGAAACACAAATTTAGTAACAAATTTAGTGTATTCTTAGAAGTAAGATTCCAAGAACAAATTTGTTAGGCCAGATTAAACATCAGTTCAGTTCAGTAGCTCAGTCGTGTCTGACTCTTTGCGACTCCACGAATCGAAGCACGCCAGGCCTCCCTGTCCATCACCAACTCCCGGAGTTCACTCAGACTCACGTCCATCGAGTCAGTGACGCCATCCAGCCATCTCATCCTCTGTCGTCCCCTTCTCCTCCTGCCCCCAATCCCTCATGGGTGCCTTCCAAATTTGTGTCCTCATTCAGCCCTATGTATCGGCATCAATGTCTCTGGATTATAATGAAGTTATCACGAGTCTTGTCATCTTTCTTAACTCATGACAAGTCTACTGTTTCAAAAAAAAAACCAACCCTCCTTCTGAGCACCATATTCACCTATATTGCTCTGGCATCCTTAGAAATCTTAGCATCACCCTGGATCATTTCTGGATACTGAATGTAAGTGAGTTAGTTTGACCACTCCTCTTTTTTATTTGAGCTACGTATAACCACTAGTGAAATCATACACTTTTACCAGCTTTTCTCAGAGCCCCAAATGTGGTGAAGCTGTGGACACAGAAATCTGATGGAAAGTATTTTCTTGTGGGCTATACTGATGACTCAACAGGTAAAGAATCTGCCTGCAATGCAGGAGATATGAGTTTGATCCCTGGGTCAGGAAGATCCCCTGGAGAAGGAAATGGCAACCTGCTCCAGTATTCTTGTCTGGAAAATCCCATGGGCAGAGGAGCCTGGCGGCCTACAGCCCATGGGGTCCCAAAGAGTCGGCCACAACTGAGCACATGTTCTTGTACACAGTGATCTGGGGTCAGAGCTTTAGCTTCCTGTTTCTGGGACATCATCTTTGGCTCTTTGGTGCTCCCTGATCAGTTTGCGATGACTGCGGGTTACTAATTCATCCAGTGCTTGCTTTTCAGCCCCAGAGACGCCCCCCAGGCCTCTGATAGATTCCCCTGAGGCAGAGCTGGAGGGCAATGTTCTTCCACCCTCAAAACACAGACCATTTAAACAGTTAAATCTACATATCATGGCAGACTATCAGTATGCCAACTTTAATTTTTAAATTGGCCATTACTTGAAAGGGCAGGTAATTTTGTTTGTTGGGGGTGGGAGGTGGGCATGGGGTGATGTCAAATAGCAAACTCAAATTTATAGGAGCTGTAAATTTATTAGAGCTCATCCTAATATCTCACTGCCCTTTTAACACAGGATATATTGAAGACCATTAACAGAATTTTTTAACGTAAAAAAAGTTTTTTTATTATAAAATATCTTCTTGTTGGTGTATGGCAAAAAACCACCACAATACTGTAATTATCCTCCAATTAAAATAATTTTTTTAAAAGATGACCATAGCAGTATTTAAGTATATATAGATAGATAGATATAGATATATATCTTCCAGAGACTTCTCTGGAAGTCCAGTAGTTGAGAATTATCTTTCAACAGAGGGTGCAAATTCGATCCCTGGTCAGGGAGCCCCAGAGGCCTTGCGGCCAAAAACCAAGACACAAAACAGAAGCAAAGCTGTAACCATTCAATAAAGACTTTAAAACTGGTCACCACCAACAACAGCAAAATCTTTTTAAAGAATAAAATATCTTCTTACTGGATAATATCTCAAAAGTACTTAGCATTTAACAATATGTTGGGCAATTTATAAAACCATAATTATTTAGGATTCATTTGCTCTGTTTCATTCTTTACAATACCAGGCACTCAAAGTTGCCATTTCTAACAGGCCCTATTTTATTGTACTATTGCGTCTAAACTATCTCTCTCTATAAAGAAATGATAAAACTGAAATTAAAATATTGTTTTCAGGCTCATAATCCAACAAAAAGAGAGCTTAATCTAATTTTACTATCAATATCAGGGAAACAAGACCATTGCTAGTACACTTTCTGGGCCAATCTATCTGGTGCCTCATGTTACTTTCTGTCTAATTCCCACGTTGACAGACTCAATCATTTGCTTGGGAGATTTCTTATGAATTTATATCATTGGTTATAAGTAGGACATGGAAATAAGAACAAAGAGCAGAATAATCTATCAATCTTTACAAACGGAAGAGATGATTACTTTCAGAAAAGCTCTCCGGTGGTATTGACAGCTTATATCATATTCTACTGCTGGTAGCTCAGCGGCAGCGTATGTGGACAAGACACAGTGACTTACATTAAAGACAAAACCTTTGAGGTGCTTTTGTGGACTCTCAGGGAGATTAGCAAGGCCCTGTCCGCTCCGAGGAGCACTACGCTTCCTCAGCACCAGCTAGCTTATTTTCCCCAGATTGCCCCTAAGCACACTTTACGATTTGGAGAGAAAGATTCCCAGACAAGGGAATCTCCTTTTCTAAATGGTTGCTCTGGTTTTATCGTGTTTGTTTTGTGTTTTCCTGGCACATGGATTAAATTATCAGAGCGAAGAGGAAATGGAGATGGTAACAATCCAATAACGCTCTTCGGTGAGGAGCGTTTAACATTTAGAAACCATTGACGTTTAATTTCTGCCTCATTAGAACCAGGAGAGCAGGGAGCTGATTTAGGAATGCTGCAGCCTGTTCTGAAACATCAGGGTGTTTTTCTTGAAACAGAAGGTAGTAATCAATGAGGAGTGTTCAGTGCGGTTCAGCTTCTATAATACTTTCCTGGTGTTAGTCTAACCACGATTGCTTTGCAACTTTTTTTTTTTTTTTTAAACTCTTTAAGGTCACATCTGTTAGGGCACATAATGGTTTTTAATCACACTTTTCTAAATGACTAGAACACAAGTATGCTAGGGGAGCAGCACTTAAATCGAAGCCTGATCCCTGTTGTAGGATATTTGGGTCGTGATTTTCTGGAGGATTGAATGCAAAATGGCAGAGACCTCTGCCGAACTCAGGCCAGTTGATATACAGCTGAACAATCAAATGCAGGCCCACCCCCTCCTCTGAGTAAGTCTCCTTTCCCAGAGGAGGATCGCGGAGAACACACTCTCAATTTGGGGGAAGCAAGGAAGGCTAGAATCATATTTATCTTTACAGCCCCTTTTGTTCAATTCCGCACGCCTCCAATGCACCTCAAATCCACTCTGGATCAGTTTCAACCAAATTATAATACGTATTCACAGGACGATGCTTTTTTTCCCCCAAATTTGAATTAGGTGCTAAAAACAAGTTTTTCTTCTTTTTCAACTTATATTTAACAGGAGTCACTGATGACGTGCTATTGATTTTTGCTGTAAAGCTTGGAGCAAAACCCTGCACTACATGGTCCACTACATCACCGACTACAGATACACTTAAGGAAACCTTTGCTTTCGGCAGCCCCTTATGTTCTACGCACATGAACAAACAGAAAGTGGCATCTATTTAGAGATCCAGTTTATGCAGTAAGTAACACCAGGCAGTAAGAAGATAGCAGTTACAATCAACAAGAACCCCATTCTCATGGAGCTTCTACTCGAAACATTCCGATGGACCAGGAAATGGAAACAAACTAGCTGATGTGGGATGCTGGTAAACGCCACGCGCTGGACCATAAAGAAGGCTGAGCGCCCAAGAGCTGGTGCTTTCTGGTTGTGGTGCTGGAGAAGACTCTTGAGAGTCCCTTAGCAAGGAGGTCACCAGTTAATTCTAACGGTGATCAACTCTGTATATACATTCGAAGGACTGATGCTGAAGCTGAAGCTCAACTCTTTGGCCACCTGATGTGAAGAGCCAACTCATTGGAGAAGACCCTGATGCTGGGAAGGAGAGAGGGCAAGAGGCAAAGGGGACTGCAGAGGATGAGATGATTAGATAGCATCACCAGCTCAATGGACATGACCAAACTCCAGGAGATAGTGACGGACAGGGAAGCCTGGTGTGCTGCAGTCCATGGGGGTCACAAAGAGTTGGACACTACTGAGCAACTGAATAGCAACAAAACTAATGTTTAAATTTTGAAAAATTGTCCCAAATAATTGGGTTCAGGTTCAATGCTTTGACCATTTATTTATGACCTATTTTTTGGAAGACATATACTATTTGGGGCAATAGTGATTCTAAGATGATAGTCATTCTCACGAATTTAAAAGGGGAGAGGAAAGTCAGCTATCAGAAGAGAGTGTTAGCTGCTCAGTCATGTTCGACTCTTTGCAACCCCGTGGACTGTAGCCCGCCAGGCTCCTCTGTCCATGGCATTTCCCAGGCAAGAATACTGGAGTGGGCTGCTATCTCCTACTCCAGGGATGGATCCCACCCATGGATCCAACCTGGGTCTCCAAAGGCAGTGTTATAAATACTCTTAGGAAGGTAAGGGTGTGTGAGTCTCTGAGAAGCAGGTGGGGCTCCTGAAGTGAAGAGCGCAGAGAAGGCCCTCCTGCCAGCCTCAGGGTCAGAAGTGGGAAGGACGCAGGCAGGGGTCTCGCCGGAGGGGACTGAGCTGAGCTGGACGGAGAACGCAGAGTCATGCGGACGGACTTGCTGAGAACAGAGTGGATGGGGAAGGAGGAGAGAAATGCGGGCAGAGGAGACGGCAGAGGCGAGGACATAAAGGGGAGATGACAGCGCTCACGGACACACCGGCTCGGCCAAAAGATTCCTTTGGGCTTTTCCACAGCATCTCAAGGAAAACTCCAAGAGACTCTCAACCAGTCCAATACACAGACATAACGTGAGGCTTCCCTAGTGGCTCAGACCGTAAAGAACCTGCCGGCAAGGCAGGAGACCCAGGTTCCACCCCTGGGTTGGGAAGATCCTCTGGAGATGGGGATGGCCACCCACTCCAGTACTCCTGGGAGAGTCCCATAGACAGAGGGGGCTAGGGGGCTACAATCCATGGGGTCACAGAGAGTTAGACACGCCTGAGCAACAAACACCACCACCACTTTCCCTCACGTATATACACACACTTGTCAAAGCGATAAGCAGAGCAATTCGTCTTCATATTCTCTTCAATCCAGTGCACATATTCAAAACCAAAAGCCGTTCTTTAGGATTATGTGCTTTTACATTTGGAGAAGCTTTCTTCCAAGACGTTCGGCTTCAGCCAGATTGTCTTTCCGTTATTTATTTCTGTAGCTGTGTGCACACCTCACAGAGACTGAGCAGGAGAAATAAAGGAAACGGAGCGGATCTTCTTCCTGATTCCTACTTAACCGATCGCCGTGGCAGGAATTTTGATCAGCAGTTTAAATTAGATTATAAAGTAACCTGATAGATATTCCAGTCAACTAAAAGACTCGGCCATCCTTAAACACAATGTTCTCTCAGGAGTAACTTTGTTCCTAAGAAATAGTAAGTGACCTAGCCAGAAAACGCAGTAACTCATATTAACTACCACCAAACAACTCCCGTTTGAAGGGTTCACTCTTTTTCATAATCGTGTGAACATTTGTAAAACCTCATTCCTAGTTACAAGACTTCTTTGTCTTAAAGAAAACACCTACTTGCTTTGGTGTTACAACAAATAAGTTGATTGGAAACATGTACACTGATACTTGTCATTTTCTTCACATCTCCTGCAGAATCTCTTGCCTCGGGTAGCATCTTCTGCAGCTGGCAGACACCATACCGGCTTTAATTACTGACCCACGTCTACAATGATGACTCTGCAATTTTTTTTTTTTAACTTTTTAACTTTGAAGATGAAAATCACTAATAACAGGAAGAAATGGATGGAAGCCATCAGCCAGTAAGTGGTTCTGCATCTTAAAACTTGTGCAGCCTCTTTGACATGACCCTGTCTATCGCTTCATCAAAATAACTCAAAGTTTCAGCTGAAACAAAATAATCCTGCTTATCATCTGCCACGTGAAAACATCCACAAGCATCTGGTTTATAAATACTGACAAAGGGAGAAACGGAATGAATTTATTTAAAACTACGGATTTGTTTTTGAGATGAAGCCACATTACTTGTATGAAGGAAGCAGACAGAAAAGCCGGGGGCTTCTTTAACAGGAAATCAGGCGTAGGTCCCTGTGAATGGAGTTTCTTTAAGACAACTGACAGGTTAATGATACTAAGAACTGTGCCAGTAGCTGCAGTTAATTCCAGAATCTTATGGGTGCATTTCAGCTGATATCCTTTAAATAACCTGTAATTTTTCAGTGTGAAAATCTCTATTATAACAGGGAAAATTGAGGAAGACACTTATTAAAGAGAAGCGGCAGCACATGTGGTATTATTTTTACAGGCTTTCCGTGTGTTGATATAAAGTAATGCATTTGAGTCAAACAGCATCTGGGTGAGTAGTTAGAGCGAAATTCGATAGGACTTTGCAATGCGGCCGACAGGCTGTCCAATTAGCAAAATGATTAGCCAGGCTAGTATCAACAGACCCATCGCCGTGTCAGCTTGACGTTATATCTCTACACAGATTCCAGCCTTTACTTAGGACTTCTGACCACGATCCCTGTAACTTTTGAAGAAGTGCCATCCATTGGGTTTCTATTGGAGAGAAACAACTGTCTCTTCTACAACATAAAAATACTTCAACAGTTTTTCAAAGTTTGGAAGATTCTGCTTTAATATTTGTGTGTGTGTGTATATATGTGTGTGTATGTGTTTGTGTGTGTATGTGTGTGTATATATGTGTGTGTGTATGTGTGTGTGTGTACGTGTGTGTGTATATATGTATGTGTGTATATATGTGTGTGTGTGTGTGTGAACTATATGTATATATAGTTATATTGTCAGGTCTTCTCTGGCAGTCCAGTGGTTAAGAGTCTATGTTCCCAGTGCAGGGGGCCTGGATTCAAACTCCTGGTCAGGGAACTAAATTCAGCATGCCACAACTAATTATATATATATACATATATGTGTGTATTATATATATATATAATTATATGGAAGAATTGATGCTTTCAAGCTGTGGTGCTGGAGAAGACCTCTTGAGAGTCCCTTGGAGAGCAAGAACAAATAAGTCATTCCTAAAGGAAATCGAACCTGAATATTTATTGGAAGAACTGATGCTAAAGCTGAAGCTCCAATACTTTGGCCACCTGATGTGAAGAGCTGACTCATTGGAAAAGACCCTGATGCTGGGAAAGATTGAGGGCAGGAGGAGAAGGGGGAAACAGAGGATGAGATGGTTGAATGGCATCACTGACTCAATGGACATAAGTTTGAGCATACTCCAGGAGACTGTGAAGGACAGGGAAGCCTGGTGTGCTGTAGTCCATGGGGTTGCAAAGAGTCAAACATGACTTAGCAGCTGAACAGCAGCATCAATAAGCATGCTATGTAGAGATAAATACTTTTAAATGTGTACTGATACACACACATATACACACATATTATTACATGCCTATATAAACATGTGAGTGTACAAATTTAGAAAATAAACAAATGTTTAACATACAAATTAATTGCCATATCTAACTTCTGTCAAAAATATGTGTGTGTAAGAGTTGCTTTTTATAATTAGTGGGAATTCTTGTAAAGAGTACAGACTCATTAAGATATTTCAAAATTGTATTTTAATATATAACCCACTCTGACTTTTAAACATATTTTTAAATAATTATTTTATTAGGAATCTTTACTCAGTTATATTAGCAAAACTGTTTTTCTGGATTTTAAAGCTGTGGAGTGTATACAGTTGAACTTAGCAATGCTTCAGTATTATTTTTTCTTACAATGGTTCTTCTTTGAGCTTAATTTAATAAATTAAATAAACTATCTTTAATAGAGATTTGTGCAAAATTATGTATAAAATGTCTTCTAAGAAGAGCTTATATAATAAGAATTTGGCTATGTTGAGCAACTACTTTGGAAATTAACCAAGTTAAATGGGACTTCATCATTATGATCTCTCAAGCCTACTAGCAGCGTCCACATGAATATAACAGATGAGATATTCTCTCTCCCCAGGATCTCGGGATGGAGATATAGTCCACCACTTTGGTAGCTGCACCAAATCCAAATCATTTTGCTTTTATTTCTATAATCGCTTTTATATCCTTGACTAGTATTCATCATTTTTAAAATATAAACTTATTTATTTTAATTGGAGGCTAACTCCTTTACAATATTGTGTTGGAGTATTTGTCATTTTTCAGCTTAGCTGAACATCCCCAGAGTAGATGCTGTAAAGTGTTTTTGCCCTTTCGGTTAAAATATTACTTTTTCATGTTGCATATGTTGCATATGAAGAGCGTGTTATTTGAGCACTTTTCCTGATCCAAACTTAGTTGTTCTCTGCTAGTAAATTTGCTCTCAAGTCCAATTAAACTCAAGTTAAATGAGTCAGTTTCACAGTCTTCAAGCAGTAGAAAGAGTAACAGTTTTTAGTCTGTATTTATCAAAACCAGTCTTGTGCAAATCCCACTTGTGTCGGGTATATAAGTTGTTTGTTAGCTGATCTTTGTAAATTAAAGATCTGTTTGTAAACATGTCAACTCACATAAAGCTACATATAAGTCCTTTTTAATTAATATTTTCCCCAAAGTAGTTTCCATTTGCACTGTTCCAGCAAAGATGACTCCGTAGGTCACAGTCTGCTAAGACAGTGTTCAAAATGTACTCCTAGACAGTGCACAGAAAAGAAAGGCCTGGAATTCATGCCCTGGGTCTTATTTAGAAGACAACATGATATATTTCATTGTTAGGTAACAGAAATCTATATTGTTTAAAATGTCTGTAATGCGAGTTCTTTTTTTTTTTTTTTTTGGTCCCCTCTAAAGTGACATTGACTGAAATCTCTCCATAAAGAGAATTAGCGTGTTGCTTCTAGCTCAGATGCACACCCCCTCCATTTCCTCTAATTTTATACAATGTAAATAAATCCTCTGTGCTGTTCAGAGGCTACTGGAAAACGCTGAATGCCTATCAAGTGTTCTAAATAAGGCCCTCTTGAATAAAGAATTACCTCTGAGCTAAGAAAAGTCATAGTTGCTAAGCAGAAAGGTCAACAAGAGCAAGTGGGCTTTTTCCTGTATTTGTCTGTGAGAATAAACATATGGAAGAAAATGTCCGTCTATAAAAGAATTCAAACAAAGCAAAAGTCTTCAGAAAATAGATTGCCATGGAAAGTTTATTTAAACTTAAGACTCCCGCATGGAATTAGCCATGTTAGACAGCACTGAATTGAATGAATAATTCCATTCCATATGATCCACTTTCCTTTAATTTCTGTGAGTAATGTTTGGAATATTTGTGCCCAGTAGAATACGAGACATTTCAACATCAGCAAATTGAGCATGAGAAATCAGACCCCGAAGAAATGGACCCACAGCTTCAGTGCTAATCAGACATGTACAGACTCAGATCAAAGAAAAGGGGAAGTGTAATACCTGAAGCCGAAAAAAGAAAAAAGGATTTCAGATGTCTAGCATTCATTAGAATCTCATGAATTCTGTGATTTAAAGTGTATATTTCAAAATTTGTTTTGATATAGAACATTTTATGCTTTTCATAGTATCTCACAGGCACATGAAAAGCAAAATGAACAGCTAGATTACTAGCTTGAGTATATCTAAATTTGTAACTCTAAGAGATTGCCACCAATTTCTTTCCCAAGTGAACATACTTTATCTTTCTCCTGATCTATTCTAAGCAATCTGTATTACTTTGTTCCTAACATATAGTTTTTTGTGGGTTTTGGCCAACTTTTTAATAAACAGGGTACCTAAATAAGGCTCTCTGGGTCAACTTTCTCCTTGTACCCATAACAAATTAATTACAGTTTAGACAGATTGAAAACTTTCAGTAGTACTAAAAAAATTAAACCCAAAAAGTAACATAATGCTAGAATCTAGAATGATACTAATTTGTTCAAAGAGCTGGCTTTTGTAAGCTATTATATAGACACTATATCTAATAAAGAACATGGAAAAGGAAAAAAAATAACTTTTTCTCCTTCTTTTTCTCCAAGGTGCTCCTTAACTTTAGAGTCTAGAAGAATCTAGGCTAGCTACAAACAGTCAGAAAATAGGGTGTCCTGTTTAGGACAGATAGCAATACATCTAATAGTTATAGCCACCACAGTTAAGAAGGATCTGTAACAACATATTACTAAACTATTGCTTATATTGTTTTTTAAGTCTTTATTGAATCTGTTACAATATTTTTTATGTTTTTGTTTTTTGGCCCCAAGACGTGTGGATCTTAACTCCCTGACGGGGGATCAACCTACACCTTGTGCACTAGAAAGTGAAATCTGAACCGCTAGCTCAGCTCACCAGAGAAGTCTCACTAAACTATGTTGTTTTAAAACGTGTGACACTCACACAAGAATACATGTATCAGTGAATCATGTAAAAGAGATAGCTCACATGTTATCCATGTGGATATCAGAATTTAGTTCCTCTCTTAAGGGTGGAGTGACAAACTCTGTAGAGAAATAAATGACTAGCCAATATCTGTACAGGATTTGGAACATTTTGAACAACATACTGTTGGAGCGTCACGCGTGTACCATAAACCAGAATAAATAGAACTCACGCCTGGGTATGTGCTGCTATAATTAAAAGGTTGAAGCGTGAACACGCATAATAATGTTATAAAAGTACAGTTAAGGGATAGAGGTGGCCTAGAGGTGAAAAGGTGGGTCAGATAAAAAGTCTCACAAATCCATGGATGCCCCATCTGTCTTACTTCTGATCAATAACCATTTTCAACCATGTGAAGAAGACTGGTGATTGGAGGAGGCGAGGGGCGTCTTCCCGGCAGAGAAAAGAGTTGTGTGTAGATGAGTGTGATGCCCTTAAGCCCCTACGAGCTGCACGTTAAGAGATGATGGCTTCCCTGGTGGCCCAGTGATACAGAGTCCGCCTGCCAACTCAGGAGACGCGCTCGATCCCTGATCTGGGAAGATCCCGCATGCCTCAGGACAGCTCAGCCTGTGAGCCACGACTGTTGAGACTGCTCTGGAGCCCACGGGCACAGCTCCTGCAGCCCGCGTGCCCACAGTCTGTGCTCCGCAGCAGGAGAACCCCTGCAGGGAGAAGCCCCTGCAGCGTGACGAGAGAGCAGCCCCATTCCCTGCAGCTAGAGGCGAGCCCATGCAGGAGCAGAGACCCAGCACAGCCCGAAAAAACAGGTGAAGAAAAAGAGACGGTGGTGTGTCAGTTCAGTCAGTCAGTCAGTTCAGGTCAGTCGCTCAGTCGTGTCCGACTCTCTGCGACCCCATGAATCGCAGCACGCCAGGCCTCCCTGTCCATCACCATCTCTCGGAGTTCACACAGACTCACGTCCATTGAGTCCGTGATGCCATCCAGCCATCTCATCCTCGGTCGTCCTCTTCTCCTCCTGCCCTCAATCCCTCCCAGCATCAGAGTCTTTTCCAATGAGTCAACTCTTCGCATGAAGTGGCCAAAGTACTGGAGTTTCATTTTTAGCATCATTCCTTCCAAAGAAATCCCAGGGCTGATCTCCTTTAGAATGGACTGGTTGGATTTCCTTGCAGTCCAAGGGACTCTCAAGAGTCTTCTCCAACACCACAGTTCGAAAGCATCAATTCTTCGGCGCTCATCCTTCTTCACAGTCCAGCTCTCACGTCCATGCATGGCTACAGGAGGTAGTGTGTCAGGGCACGGGAAATGTTAATAGTGGAAGATAAAACTGGAAATCACCCAAGGCGCTCTCTACAATGCTCACGCTTGGGTGGGACTTTCTGCTCAGCTGCCTTTCTGACTTGTTGAAGGGTTTTCAACTGACTACAGAGATGTTCATGTTCCAGCTGGTTCACGATGTTGGTGGTGGAATCATGCATGCAGGTTTCTTCAGGGGTGCCTCTGGAGGCTGGGGTGCCGGCCAGGAGGTGGTCATCTGTGAGAATGACGTCAACAACCTGAACCAAGCGTGCGAATGAAGAGAAGGGGGTGGCTGTCTCTAGAGAAGAGAGAGCGTGCTTATGAAATTTCCTGGTCCTTCCTTTATATCCATCATGAGCTTTAGGACTTACCTCTCCCTCAAGTGTGATTTTATACTATAAAGCATTCAAGAATTTGACCACATCCTTAAGGTATTAAAATGTGTTCCAAGGCTCCTCTTGTTGAATGGAAAAGTCAATATCGTTTAACAACTTTTAAAAAAGAAAGTGAAAATGACATAAGCTTTTATAGAAAACATCTTAGTTTCCAGCTATTATATTTTCCTTTGATGGGGAAGGAATTCAGACTGCTGTTCCTTAGAAGAAAGGGTTCATCTTCTTAAGCATTTGTCAGTTTTCAGTTGTAAATGTGAATACATTCAAAGTATCATTTATCATGGCTGTAACCTTGAAGAGATTTTTGCCCTGCTTCCTAAGGTAGATATAAATTTGCATGTTGGATTATTACTCTTTTCCTACCTTAAGTGGTTTGCTGATTAGTGTAAAGCCAGGCTCAGTACTGGTTTCTTTACATCCTCCCTTAATTTTTTCATTGTGTTGGACACCGTACTGGGAAGATTTCCATTAGTCTGAGATATTTAAGGTTTACCGATATCCCACAGTGAAAATCAGCGTCTTCAATAAATTCATCATCTGTCAATTTGACTGGTATCTCAAGCACTCATCTCTTCAGCGAGAATGAAACACGGACATAATGTTGGTAACACAGATACGGCCCAAGGGTATTTGTCATTTATCTAAACTAGACAGAATCTGTATGTAGCTGGCAGGGGCTGTATTAGTAATCACTTTCCTTTCTGTCTTGAAGCCTGGCCTAGGCAGAAGTTGATCGGTTGAAGCAGAAACGAGGTTTAGCTTTAGTTGATTGCTTTTGATGATGAGAGGAGCTTGGATATTCCAAAACATGGCCCCCATTTCATTAGGTGTGATCTCTATGCTAATCGAATGAGCATGGAGAGTCAGTTTTGATAAAATACAGTTGTCTGACCTTCGGCCCAGAATGAGAAGTCAAACAAGATGGATGAGGCCTTCATCTGTAGAGTTCACTGATGCGTTTCTGAGTGTGAGCCTTCCCCCGGACGAATGGAACATTAAGAACTGTGGTTAACTCGGGATGAAAATTTGGAGTGGCTACTGCGTGGAATAAGATGACTTTCTTATGTCGTCATAGAATCGCTCAATGGGCTGTATCCCATGAGGTCATATCAAAGACCCACAGCAGTTAAAACTAAATAGCCAATTGAAGTCTGCCTTTTTATCGAAAACATTACCCTTAAAGCTCCATCTGCTCCACGCTCTCTAGCCTAACTTGTTAGTGTAGGATATTGGGCTCCAGGTTTAAAACCAGAAATGGAAAGTTGTTTTGGTTTTCCTTAATAAAGTCTTCACAAATTTGATTTCAAACTTATGGAAGAGGGTTTTTCCATTTAATTTAGGGCAACCGATCTGGCTGCAGAGTCGTCTGTGATTAAAAACAAAATTTTCTAGTTTTTCCACTTGCTTATGCTCGATGGTTGCATTTTAAAACTGTTCCTGATGAGCTGCACTTGGCATAATTAAATTTGGGGGTCCTGGCGTGAAGGTGAAGTGAGGACTCGCTTCCTTTAAAAGTTGAAATTGTAGTGACCTCTATATAATAGGTTTCCCTAGTAGCTCAGACGGTAAAGAATCTGCCTGCAATACAGAAGACCCAGGCTCAGGAAGATCCCCTCCAGTATTCTTGCATGGATAGTCCCACGGACAGAGGAGCCTGGTGGGCTAGAGTCCGTGGGGTCCCAGGGGTCGGACACGACTGAGCAGTTAACACTCACACTTTCGCTTCTCTCTGTGAGGCCCGGTGCCTGCTGGTGTGTAGACTTACAAGAGATTTGAAGAGAAACATCACGTATGACATAATGTTTTCCTGTTGTTCTGGTTTTCTTCATTTTCATGGCAGATTTTCATGAGAGGAGCCTGTGATTGGGTAGAAAGCACCGGTGGGTTCAGGAATGAGATGTTGCTGCTTCTGATGCCTCATCTGTAGTCATTTGCATTCTTTTCATACAAAGGTCTGTGAAATCAAAGCTGTGGTTTTTCCAGTAGTCATGTACAAATGTGAGGGTTGGACCGTAAAGAAGGCTGAGCACCAAAGAAGTGATACCTCCAAACTGTGGTGCTGGAGAAGACCCTTCAGAGTCCCTTGGAAGCAAAGAGATCAAACCAGTCAATCTTAACGGAAATCAACTCTCAATATTCATTGGAAGGACTGAAGTTGGAGCTCCAATACTTTGGCCACCTGATGTGAAGAACCAACTCATTGACAAAGACCTTGATGCTGGGAAAGACTGAGGGCAGGAGGAGAAGGGGATGACAGTCCATGGGGTCACAAAAAAGTCAGACACAACCTAAGGCAGTGATTGTTACTGCACTTCCTAGACAATCACTGGAGGGACAATAAGTAAAGGTCCAATCTGATCAGAGAAATCTGGGAAATAAAGTATCAGTGTCTACTGTCAAGACAGGAAAAAAAAAAGATCCACTGCTTTGCACAATATTAGTTGACTTACTGAAGTAAAAGGTGTCTTTCAACATACAACATGGATAGCGTGAAGCCTGAAAAATGTATGAGGGACCCAGAAATCCAAGCACTCAACACTGTTTCATTCTGAAGAACAAAATCAGAAATCCCCATTAATATATTCCTTGCAAGCTGGAGAATATAAAAAATGCACAGGGCAGAATTTCGTAATGAATTTATGATGTTTTCCTTTGCTATCCATTTTGGCTCTCTCTAAGAGTCACAAATGTGAACAGAGGTTATTATGGAGCTTAGAAGATGAAGCAGAAAAAGAAACAGGAGGAGAAGAAAAATGATACCTGCAAAATCCTATACCAGCGTAAAGTAGATCATTTTAATGACCAAATGGGGAAAACGGAGCCCAGTGATAAACTAGCTTCCATTTAGAGACTAGCTAAGGAGGGCGGTGCTCACACAGCGAGATGAGGGGTGTGGTTGTTGTTGTTTACTGTGGACCATTTTGAAGTTTTTGTTGAATTTGTTACACCACTGTTTCTCTTTTGTGTTTTGGTATTTTGACTGTGAGGCCTCTGGGATCTTCACTCCCCGACCAGGGACTGAACCCATATCCCCTGCATTGGAAGGTGAAGTCCACCAGAGAAGTCCCAGGAATAAGTTTTTCTTAATTTTTATATCACATTTCTGGAGGAAGGAGGACTCGTGTGTGTGTGTGTGTGTGTGTGTGTGTGTGTGTGTGTGTGTTAGTCGCTTCAGTCATGTCTGGCTCTTTGTGACCCTGTGAACTTAGCCCACTAGGCTCCTCTGTCAGTGGAGTGGAATTCTCCTCGCAAGAATACTGGAATGGTTTGCCATTTCCTTCTCCAGGGGATCTTCCTGACCCAGGGATTTACAGATGGGCTCTTTAAACTGAGCTACCTGAGAATCCCCGATACATATGTATGCACATACACACATCAGAGACTGCATGTATCTATAATTCTTACTCATGTTTTATTTTAGAAAAGATCAACTTTCCAAATAATCGTATGCTGTTCCAGTCTATGATTTCTATTTGCTCTTCTGCCTTCATCAGATACTTGGGTTTCTTCCTTTTTGCACTAGATTCAATAGTACCCTCAAGAGCAGGGGGTGTGACCGGGTCTCTCATATCCCTCCCATTATTTGGGTACGAGGTATATTACACTTCTTTTCAGGTTTCCCTGCTGGCTCAGCGGTGCTGAATCTACCCGCAGTGCAGGAGATGCAGGCTTGACCCCGGGGTCAGAAAGAGCCCCTGGAGGGCATTGCAACCACTCCAGTATCCTTGCGTGGGAAACCCCGGGGACAGAGGAGCCTGACAGGCTGCAGTCCATACGATCGCAAAGAGCAGGACATGGCTGAGCACACACACATTCCTTTTTACACGATTTTCAGTGAATACTTTCTTTGGTATTTTTATGTACAGTTTGAAAGTTGAAGTGGTATGTGAAAATATATGTCATTTTATACCATCCTTTGAAATACGGAGAGGGAACTCTCATCCCCTCTTAGAATTACCTTTTAGTCCATATTTTAGGGGGCGAATCACTGGTGAGTGCTTTCAGACTGCTGTGTGGTGGATACTGAGTCCATACTGGGAGCCCGAGCGTTACACTAACCTGCCGAGGGAGACTCTGAATAGTAACACATAGGTAGGAGAAAGACTGAGCGACGTCACTTTCACCTTTCACTTTCATGCACTGGAGAAGGAAATGGCAACCCACGCCAGTGTTCTTGCCTGGAGAATCCCAGGGACAGGGGAGCCTGGTGGGCTGCCGTCTATGGGGTCACACAGGGTTGGACACAACTGAAGCGACTCAGCAGCAGCAGCAGCAGGAGAAAGAAAACACAAAGTATAGATCGTAAAAGGCTCAAAAATATCACAACCCCCAAAATATTCAGCATACGCGAACGTCATTAATACCTTCCGTCTCACTCGCTCAGCTGCGTCCAACTCTCTTGCATCCTCAGGGACTGTAGCCCACCAGATCCCTCTGCCCATGGGCTTTTCAGGAAAGAATGCTAGGGTGGGTTGCCATGCCCTCCAGCAGGGGATCTTCCCAACCCTAGGATCGAAGCTGCGTCTCATCTCCTGAGATTCAGGCAGATTCTTTACCACTGAGCGACTGGGGAAGCTCCACCTATTTTTGGCTACCGATTTTTGATAGCTTATTCATAATACATCAAACTTCTAAAAAATAGTTTCTGTAAGGGGAATTAAAATATAGTTCATTCATTCCTTTATTATGGTTGATTTTTTTTTCAGATAGGTTACAGAAGTTTCTTTATGCCTCACAACTTATTGTTGACATCCTGTAATTTTTTTAAAGCTCTTATTGAGGTATAGTTGATTTACAATGTCATGTTAGTTACAGCTATACAGCAAAGTGAATCAGTTATACATAGAGGTTCCTGTAATTTTTAGCTAATTTGTCAAATTGTAGAAATCACCTGTCAAATTTTTTTTTCACATGAGGTCCATGAAGTATGAAAGAACTTTCCACATACAGTCTCTGTGGAAAGTAGACGTATTTACCCTCATTATGGGAAATGCAAGAGGTGCAGGTTCCGTTCCTAAGAGACTTGGGATCAATCTCTGGGTTGGGAAAATCCCTTGGAGGAGGAAACAGCAACCCACTCTAGCATCCTGCCCAGAGAATTCCATGAACAGAGGAGCTTGGCAGGCGACAGTCCATGGGGTCAGGAAGAATCAGACATGAGTGAGCATGCACACACCAGCATTCTCTCATTTCTGGGTACCAAGGGTTCACTCAGATCTTCATCTGACCTCTGGTCCCGTGTCTTTATTGTGATCCCTGATGAGTTACGATGCTTGGCAGACACTTTGTTGGGGCCATCCATCGCTATAGCCTGGCACCTAGGACCTTGTAAATACACATGTGAGTGGCTGTGCACTCTACCAACACACCCAACTAGCTAAAATGAAGTGGGCATCCCTCCCAGGTTTCCCTTCTCCTTAGCCAGATCCACCAAATGCCCTTGGCCATTTAGCGCCACTCATCAGGGGAATGGAGTCTGCGGTCGAGTGGAAACTGGAGAAAGGAAAGATCAGTGTCCTAAGCAAATGCAGTTAAAATAATTTATTTCTGAAAACTACAAAAGCACATGACCAGGCAAGTCTCTGTGTTAATGAGAGGCTTCTTCAGCTCTGAGATAGTCACCTCTGGCAAAGTTAACATTAAACAGTGGTGGAAAAGGGAGCAGGATGTAAAGGAACAGGGCTGGAGGAACACTTGGGTGAATTCATGATAAGCCCGTACCACTGCAGAAAATGAAGATTTTATGCTCAAGACATCAGGCAACAACTGAAAGGTGTTATTCTGAGAGGCAGAAAGACATGGAAGGACAGTTTATGGACTCAGTTACAGCAAAAGGTAGTTGCTCAGTCATATCCAGCTCTTTGCGATTCCATGGACTGTAAGCCCACGGGGCTCTTCTGTCCATGGAATTTCCAGGCAAGAATACTGGCCACGTGGCCAAGCCCTTCTTCATGGGCTGTCTTCCTGACCCAGAGATCAAACCCATGTCTTCTGCACTGCAAGAAGATTCTTTACCATCTGAGCCACCGGGAGACAGATCAGCAAATAAAAGTTGGAACTCTGCTTTGGGTGGAGAAGCCAAGGGGTTTGAAAAAAAAAAAGGATTGCTTAGTTTTAGAAATGCTGTTTTGATTCTTCATGGGAACTCAGGATAGATGTTTGATACACAGTTAGAACAGGCAAGTCAAACACAAAGTGAGGTTATAGACATGGAAGTCATGTGTAGATGAAATGGAAGAGAAACCCCAGAAGAGACAGTGGTGGGGGGAGCAAATGAAGGTCAGACTCTAGAAGGAAACCAAAATCTGAAAGAAGAACAAGAGAGAAACTGCAGGCATCATCGCAGACAATTCCAGACCTCTCAGATTTAATGTGTGTCAGAAAGAGGCATATATTCTAAATGAGGGACATATATGAGGAGCGTCAGCCACAGTTCAGTCTGTTCCCTTTTCCCAAACACACACATACACACGGGAATTTTTCATGTTTAAAAGGAAGTGGAATATGTGGCTTGAGGCCATCTGTGACTAGAATTATTCCAGTGACATTTTTTTAGGCGACCCTAGGAAAGAAGATTACTCCTGTTTCTACACGATTACTCCATTTCTACCAAATGGCAGAAAAGGAAACCAACACAGCACTGTAAAACAGTTATCCTCCAATTAAAAAATAAATTTTAAAAAGTGCTCAGAATTAGGGAGAGATGTTAGGTACAAAGGGTTTCTGTTTGGAGGTAGGTGGACCTCAGAGACTTGAGTCTCCAGAACCCTGGGGTGAGGATAGACCCACCTAAGTGAAAATATGGGCTGATTAGTTTTTAGTTGCTGGGCCCTTAGCTGCAAACGTCCACCCTGCCTCCCTGGGGTCTGCAGGTGGAAACCTTTAAGCTCTTAGGTCCCAGCTCCGTCCTGCCCTCCTTGGCGTCATGAAGAGTAGTGGCCTTCTCACTTTCTCCTCCTCCCCTCAGCAGTCTTTGCTCCCTTTAAACTGACTCTCCATGGAGACATTAAGGTGAACTGACTAAAAGGACAGTTTACCACCTAAAATGCCTCAGTAGCTTCCCCTCAGATATGGTTTCCATAAAAAGAAAGAAAAACACTGGCTTCTCCCCAGCTCTCTGGTCTCAGTCCCCACCAGTCTCTGCCTCAGATGTATCCTCCAGAAACGTTGCTCTGTGTCTTTATACACAGTATGCAGTTTCTCATGTCTGTGTTTTGATTTCTTTCCTGCTTTTTTTTTTTAGGAATGCCTTTGTCCTGTCATCTGGCTAATTCCTACACTTTTTTCAAGTAGTCCAGGAGCCATCTCCCGTAAGATCTTCCTGGTGTTAGATTTCTGTCTAACCCCCTTTGTCCTTCCCCATGGTTTTTCTAATAGTCCATCCACATCTTCACATTCCACTTAACACATTTAGAATAATAATCCTTTTGACTCTTTGTCTTCCTCCGTGCTTTCTGTAAGAGCAAAATTATTGCATTATTCTACGCTTTTTAATTCCACATTGTCTAGTGAAGAATATGACACATGAGAAGAACTCCATAAATATACTTGCCTTATGAACCAATAAGAAACCTTATCTAGTCAGGGGAAAATGCATACTTCACACATTCACATTTATTATTTAATATTTGAGGAGTCCACATTCACAGATATTAGACATGATCATTAGACATTTCTTGCTTCCATTTGAAATTGCATGACAGTTACCCAAAAAGAAGCATTTTTAAAAAATACTACAAACTACCCATTGTATTGGCCATCGTCAATGAGTTTAATTGCCTTTATGATTAGGAGGCCAATACTCTCTGCCTGTATTTTCAAGCATAAAGTGTATCTCTGAGCTTTATAAACTCCGATTTTTAATAAGTGTATGCTAGCCTCCTGAGAGGCCTCCAGGAGAACTTCCTGCTTTTCCATTGCCAATTCTAAGTAGATGAAAAATGCATATGGAACATTCTTCAGACCACTGTTGGAGTCTTATTCTAGTGAAGGAAGGAACTCCTCACATCTGAATAAAGTGGGTTCAGTGGAATGAAATAGATTCCAAACGCTTCATGCCTGAGCATTGCTGCTGCTGCTAAGTTGCTTCAGTCGTGTCCAACTCTGTGTGACCCCACAGACAGCAGCCCACCAGGCTCCCCTGCCCCTGGGACTCTCCAGGCAAGAACACTGGAGTGGGGTGCCACTTGAGTATTAGGCACCTCCAACCTTTCACGGCCAGAACAGAGCAGGAGCGACTTCCTGAAATTCACAAAGTGCCACAGACAGCATTGTCTGGTGGGGGGCGCGTGTCAGAAAAGAAATTCTCAAAAGCGTGGTTTCAGGACAGCCCGCTTCCTTTGAGGAAGGACTCCGAGGAAAGAAACCGAATCGGGAGAAGGCTGCGAAATTGACAGATTTGGGAGTCCGCTGGTGGGCCCTGCCACCCATGACCGTGAACGCTAGTGGCTAAATTAGGAGGAAAAAGTGAAGGGTGCAGCCTCACTGCCTTCAGGCGCAGTGACCCACATTGTGAGGAGGTGCATATTCCTCACAAAATACAAGAGGCATCAGGAATTTCCCGGTGGCTCAGTTGTAAAGAGTTTGCCTGCAGTGCAGGAGACGCAGGTTCAGTCCCTGGGTCTGGAAGATACCCTGGAGAAGGAAATAGCAACCCACTCCATTTGTGGTTGGCAAGAATTCTTGCCTGGAGAATCCCACGGACAGAAGAGCCTGGTGAGCTACAGTCTATGGGGTCACAAAGAGCCAGACACGACTTAGGGACTGAACAACGACAAAACTGGAAGGATTAGAAACTGCTGTGTCCTTCCCCCAGGAAGCTGAAAACGAACATCTGTTGAAGAATTAAAATGAGTTCCTGGAAGGAGGCCGTGACTTGCTTAATGAGAGAAAAAGAAAGGCCAGATTTTCAGCAAAGTATTCTCCTAGGATTTAAGTTCCCCAAAAGATACTTCATGAGGTCCTTTTCCACCTTCTTCTTGTAGCTCTGTGTTTTAAAGTTTTGCCTGAAGATTGAATCCAGTGAGTTTTAAGTAGTACAACAAATTGGAAAATAAATGAAAGAAAGTTAACCCGGTATGTTTTCATGGAACATTCATGTATTAAAATAATGGGATTATATACTGAAGCAATAACAGTGTACACAAAATGGTGGAATTTGCTTAAAAATCAATTCTGCACATTTCACTTCATACCCCATGCATATTTTAGCAAACATTTATGTGAAGATGTTCAAAGCTTTATAGACTTTAGTTTTCCAGATATAATTCAGATGAGGTGTACATTCATGGATGAGAACGTCTTCAAATGATAATTTAAAGAAAGTGAAATTGAAATTCTCAGACTTTCGCAGCTCTCCTGACTCTCTGAGACTCGCTAGGAGACTTAGATCAGCAATGTGTCCTGC
Source organism: Madoqua kirkii (assembly GCA_006408675.1). Lineage (NCBI taxonomy): Eukaryota > Metazoa > Chordata > Mammalia > Artiodactyla > Bovidae > Madoqua > Madoqua kirkii. Next base: position 118,077 of record SJYC01083054.1, read on the forward strand.
CTGCATCTTTCAGCTACGTAAGGGGCCTGTCTTCAGCGTGTCTCTTATCCTCGATGTATCTTTCCACTGCATTTGTTAAAGAGGGCTGATAACTTTCTCCTTCTTTTATATTATCTAAAGATCAGATAGTTACAACTACAAGTATTATTATTTTCTACCGAGCATTTTCAGCACATTCAGTCCAAGAAAAAGCAGGAAAGGAATCCAAAAGTGCTAACGAGTATAACAGTTCAAAAGCTGAGAGGAAGACTCTCATGATTCTGAATTCGGGTGATTTTGAATAGCTTTGTATTAATGCTCCTAAGCTATGACATAATGTATTGTTTCAACTGTACCGAGCTTACAGCACTGTATTTTGGTACAGTGTAATCACAAAGCGTATTTTTCAGTTGATTATAGTTTGGTTTCAAATGGGATCCACAGCTTCTCAGGCTGCATTAGTGGCAAAGAAGCCACTTGGGAACAGAGATGCCTGAGACAAGGGTTAGCCCCTGAGGAGGAAACGGCAGCCCGCTCGAGTGTTGTTTCCTGGAGAATCCCACGACAGAGGAGCCTGGCAGGTTATGGTCCATGGGGTCGCAAAGGGTCGCAAAGACTGAAGCGATGTTATATACACGTTAGAGAAGACTCTTGAGAGTCTCTTGGACAGCAAGGAGATCCAACCAGTCCATCCTAAAGGAAATCAGTCCTGAATGTTCATTGGAAGGACTGATGCTGAAGCTGAAATTCCAATACTTTGGCCACCTGATGCGAAGAACTGACTCATTGGAAAGACCCTGATGCTGGGAAAGACTGAAGTCGGGAGGAAAAGGGGACGACAGAGGATGAAAGGGTTGGATGGCATCACCAATTCGATGGATATGAGTTTGAGTAAGCTCTGGGAGTTGGTGATGGACAGGAAAGCCTGGTGTGCTGAGTCCATGGGGTCGCAAAGAGTCAGACACAACTGAGTGACTGAACTGTATATATATATATATATATATATATACACACACACACATACACACATATATATAGATGAGAGAGATAGCATTTCAGCATTTTATGAGTTGAGTTTTAAGCAGCAGGGAAAAGCTATCAGTTCATGCAAATACAACATAATTGTCATGTGCAGATATTTGGTTTCCAAAATATTTATCATAAAATCTGGAGAAATGTATGTTAAACTGCATAATAGGTGCACAGATCTTATTTTCCAAGAACACTTGGGATGACAAAAGCAACTAAGGTCTAGACTAAAACTATGCTATTTTCTAACTTAAACTGTAGGATTCAATTTCTTTTCAGATATAACTTGGAAAGTTTAAATCCTAGTCCTTTCTTGACATGCCAAAAGCTATGAGGCAGAAACACATGCCTCTGACACTAAATTCGTTGTATTTTATCACAAATTTTACACACAAATCTGACTGAACTGATCCTCTTTTTGGTTATTTGCAGACACCTGTTGTTAGTTACTCTGTGATGTATGCTGGACATTCAGTACTTAGAATGACCAAGGTTTTAAAAAATATTTTCCAGTACAACCCAAACTGGTATTTTAGAAACATTTTGCAACATATCTTGATATGTGTTCATGCTAATTTTCTGGATTTCATTAAGCATTGAGGGGATATGACAACCAGCTAATGACCAAATGTGTGGTATGTTTAGATTCCTTTAGTAGAGATCTCTGATTTTCTAGACGATTGCTTTGGTATATTGTTTGTGTTTGTGCTAGTTACTCAGTCCTATCTGATGCTTTGCGGCCCCATGGACTGTGGCCCACCAGGCTCCTCTGTCCATGGGGATTCTCCAGGCACGAACACTGGAGTGGGTTGCTATGCTCTCCTCCAGGGCATCCTCCCGACCCAGGGATTGAACCCAGGTCTCCTGCAGTGTAGGAGGGTGCTTTACCAGCTGAACGACCAGGGAGGCGCTTTGGTATTATATTCAGTGAATAAAAATACATATTTCACTGTTTATTCTCCATCCATCCATAGATTCTCAGCTAGATTTACAAAACCCAAGGTTGTTCTGTCAAGTGTCACTCCATTTAACATAATTCACCCTAATTTTAAACAGAAGCGCAGATGGCATCACGCTTCACGAAGTTATCCCTAGTCTTGTGTGTGTGTGTGTGTGTTCAGTTGCTCAGTTGTGTCCAGCTCCTTGCAACTTCATGGACTATAGCCCACCAGGATGCTCTGTCCATGGGATTTTCCCGGATAGAGTACAGGAGAGGGTTGCCATTTCCTTCTCCACTTCTAATGCCACCACATCTTATACCCTCATGTATTTGTCGATCTAAAACACTAACACTGGTATATAACTAGTTACTAAACACCAGACTTTATTTGAATGCCATCACTGTTTCCATTTTTTTCTGTTTCAAGGTCCAGTTCATGATACCACGCGGCATTTAGTAGCCGTGTCTTCTTATTCTCTGATAGTTTCTCAGTCTTTTGTTTTGTTTTGTTTTTGCTTTCCATGACCTTGACATCTTTGAGAAAGACTGATCATGAATTTTTTAGATTACCCAAGGGCTTTGTTGAATAGTAGCTTCTATAATTTGTACCTACCCAGGAACTCTTGAACCTTTTCCTACGTTGCCGAATTGCAGATTTTCTAGGTCTTGCTTCTGAAAGTGCTGAATGCAGACACAAGAGTAAAATGAATGCCATTGAAAATTGAAAGTGTACGACTTGAGGTTACATTGCTTGCAAAACTTCAGAAGCCTCTGCATGCCAAGAAAAGAATGTGAAGCACCGCACTTCCATTTCTAAAGAGAAGTGAAGCCAATGCCTATAAGACATATGTCTTTATTTACTCAAACATAAATCAAATGGTCCAGGAACTTGTGCAAGTAAATCGGATTCCATTTGTATGTTTTTCCTGACACATAAATCTAGCTGCATGCAGAATGGCATGAATAATGCAGGACCTGAGCTCCCAGAGTGAGTAATCTTTCACTGAAAGCCTGGGGTTGATGGCTTACCTTCCAGAAACGGTCTTTGGCACCGTGGAGACCACGGTGTGTGTGTATCTGTTTTTCTCCTATTGGATTTCGGTGTTCTGATACACATGAGAGGGGTGTTAAGCCAGCGGCCTGTCTCCTCACTTAGTGCTTTAAATGATAACAATAATCGGTCTTCAGTTCAGTTCAGTTTAGTTTGGTTCAGTCACTCAGTCTTGTCCGACTCTTTGTGACCCCATGAATTGCAGCATGCCAGGCCTCCCTGTCCATCACCAACTCCTGGAGTTCACTCAGACTCATGTCCATCGAGTCGGTGATGCCATCCAGCCATCTCATCCTATGTCATCCCCTTCTCCTCCGGCCCCCAATCCCTCCAAGCATGAGGGTCTTTTCCAGTGAGTCAGCTCTTCACATGAGGTGGCCAAAGTACTGGAGTTTCAGCTTCACATCAGTCCTTCCAAAGAACACACAGGACTGGTCTCCTTTAGGAAGGATTGGTTGGATCTCCTTGCAGTCCAAGGGACTCTCAAGAGTCTTCTCCAACACCACAGTTCAAAAGCATCAATTCTTCAGTGCTCAGCTTTCTTCACAGTCCAACTCTCACATCCATACATGACCACTGGGAAAACCATAGCCTTGACTCAGACCCAGGTAAATTGTAGGTTTTCAATAGGCTTTGTCTGAGAAAATTATGTATACACATGGAAAAAAATAGCTTTGAGGCACTTAATATTTGTATTCTATTCCAGCTGATGGAGATTCAAGGATCAATAAGAGACACAGCCTTAAGCTTATAAAGTTTATATTTTGTCAAAGAAACCAGGTACCAAACAAATGACTTGATTTCATATAAGAGATGCTAAAAATGAGTATAGGAAGCTAGCATATGAATATAATGTGCCTTTTACCCTCAAATGATTTACACTATAAACATAAAAATAAGATTTGGATAGATTTATAAAATATAATTTATAACATGAAAAAGATACAATTAAGTGTCTTGGAAATTTGGGAGTAGGTGGTTTTTATTAATTAATTAATTTTTAAAAGTGTAGCTGATCTCAATTTTCATTTATTTATTTATTTTTTTAATTTAAATTTATTTATTTTAATTGGAGGCTAATTACTTTACAATATTGTATTGGTTTTGCCAGACATCCACATGAATCCACCGCGGGTATATTTTTTATTGCTTGGCTATACTGCTTGAACTGTAGGATCTTAGTTCTCTGACCAGGGATCCAGCCCATGCCCACTCCACTGGATGCACGATGTCTTAGCCATTGGACGGCCAGGGAAGTCCATATTAATTTATCTTAGCATTTCTTATTCTTGAATGAAAATCATGTTATGAATTCACAAAAAAGGCTTCAAAGGATGCAGAGATTTCAAAACAATATATTATCATCTAGCTCTGTCTCTAGTCTGGACATTAATTAAAAACACATGTCTTGTCTTATTGATCTTTTTGTTTGTTTAAGCTGGCATTGTCAATCATAATCTTGAGAAATCTCAATTCTTCCAGTGCAACAAGAGACGGAGACGCAGCAGTGAGAAGAGCAGTAACGGACAGTTTCGCATCTTCGCTTAGGAAAGTGTGGCTCGGCAGAACCCCCCAGTGTCGTCAGTCACTGGGAAATCCAGGGAGAGAAGAGCTCCCGCGCTGCGAGCATCGGAATTGGCAACAAATATGAGTTCAAAGGCCACAGGACTTACTGCTCTTTCTGAGACTTTCTCTTTATCTTTTAATAACCATTGCCCAGATCTCTGCCTGAATGACATGAATTCTCTGCAAATGGATGTGAACTTGAGCACACTCCTTCCCTGGTGGCTCTGACGGTAAAGCGTCTGCCTGCAGTGCGGGAGACCCGGGTTCGATTCCTGGGTCGGGAAGATCCTCTGGAAAAGGAAATGGCAAGCCACTCCAGCACTCTTGCCTGGAAAATCCCATGGATGGAGGAGCCTGGAAGGCTGCAGTCCATGGGGTCGCTGAGGGTCGGACACGACTGAGCGACTTCACTTCCAGGAGACACTGGAAGACAGAGGAGCCTGACGTGCTGTAGTCCTTGGGGTTTCAGAGGGCCGGACATGATTTAGCGACTGGTTAAGACGGCTAACTTCAGATAGCTGATGGCTACGAGCTTCTGGTTCATTTCCAGAGTTTGGTAAAAGTTGATCCTGACAACGGTTGCCAGCGTTCTTGCAGCTTTTATGAAGGAGGGAGTTTCTGAAGGTGCTCACTCTGTTTTTTCCCTGCCGCCTCTCTCATCTCCAGTTCTGAGACCTTTGCCTGTTTGTCTCTTTTTGGCTCCTGCATTTAACCTGCCATCAGTCTACAATCTGCAACTGTAATCATGGCATCTGCAATGATTTTGCATCAACCCCTTCCCCTGTCTTATTTATAGCCCTCATTACTTTTGTTATTTATTACTGAGCCCAGGGGTGACCAGGGAATGGTGTGCATACCCCACGGGATGCTCAGAATCATCTCAGGGGCACAAGAAGAAGCCTTGCTCTAAAATTCATTTCATCTTTATATTCCTACGTATGTATGTGTTTTACGGTTGACATCGTATACTGAAGCAATTATATATACACGCATGTCTATATCTGCATGCCTATGTGCGTGTTAGGGGCTTCCTGGGCGACTCAGTGGCAGAGAATCTGCCTGCCAGTGCAGGAGATGCAGAAGGCCCAGGTTCGATCCCTCAATCGGGAAGATCCCCTAGAGGAGGAAGTGACAACCCACTGCATTATTCTTGCCTGGAAAGTCCTATGGACAGAAGAGCCTGGCGGGCTGTCGTCCATGGGGTCGCAAAGAGTCGGGCACAGCTGAGTGACACCCACATGTATGTGTTCTGTGTGTGTGTACGCACAGACACACGCGAGCCACAGGGGAAGTCCAGTACAAAAAAGTAGCCCTGTCTGGGGCGTGTGCTTGTGTTTTTAACTCTGGGTGTGACAGAAAACAAGGTTAGGGGCAGTAGCTTGGGCCATCAGCTCAGCCTCGGATATTCTGACAGCTAGTCTCTCCCCTTTCTTCCATTCAATATCCCGTATGCATTATGTGTTAAAAGCACAGATCTGTGTTGCTTTGAGAGTATCACTCATATTGGATAGGCCAAAACATTTGTCTGGGGTTTCTGTAGTCTCTTATGGAAAAACCTGAAGGACGTTTCTGGCCAGCCCGAGAGTACACGCTTCCCAAACTGACGGGGAGCGCGACCACGCAGCTCTCGTCTCTGGCCGCTCTGGACCAGCCGTCACACCGAACCTCTTGCCACCTCTGTGAACCTGCTTTTCCACACCTGGAATGACGGCGCTCCCCCCCAGAGAACCAACCTCCCACCACGCTCAAAGCACAAGTCGGAGGCCGTCTCTCCCGCAAGACGCTTCAGCTCGGTGCAGCCGGAGTGAAGGGCCCCACACTTTCCAGTCCTCTGGCCATCAGCGTTATTTTACAGGAAGGATCCACAGCTTCTCGCCTGATAGTTTTTGAATCATTTAAATACGATTCTTTTGTATTTACCTTCCATTACCAGCCCAGAGACTAGAAAATATTGTTTAAGCATATAGTTGAAGAATCAACTTCCTCTGTTCACTTTATCTTTCAATCATTATTTAAAAAATCAAACCAGATTTTTATATGTTTAAAGAGTCTACTTCAGCCGTGTTTCTTGTAGTAATGTGTGTGTGTGTGTGTGTGTGTGTGTGTGTAATTTGCTCAGTCATGTCCAACTCTTTGCAACCCCATTTAGCCCTTCAGGTTCCTCTGTCCATGGGATTCTCCCAGCCAGAATACTGGAGTGGGTTGCCATTACCTTCTCCAGGGGATCTTCCCAACCCAGGAATTAACCTGGGTCCCCTGCATTGCAGGCAGATTTTTTACCATCTGAGACACCAGGGAAGCCTGTGTATGTGTGTGTATGTGTGTGTATGTGTGTGTATGTGTGTGTGTGTGTATGAGTGTGTATATGTGTGTATGTGTATGTTTCTACAAGCCAGGAAGAAAGTCCTCACTGAAAACTGTATCAGCTGGAACCTAGATCTTAGACATCTGGCTTCTACAACTAAGAGAAAATAACTTTGTTTTGTTTAAACCACCATCTATGGTATTTTATTATGGCAGCCCTAGCAGACTAATATGGAGAAGGCAATGGCACCCCACTCCAGTACTCTTGAGATGTGTATAAGAGACAGTGTGTATGTGTGTATGTGTGTGTATGTGTGTGTATGTGTGTGTATGTGTGTGTGTGTGTGTGTATGTGTGTGTATGTGTGTGTATGTGTGTGTATGTGTGTGTATGTGTGTATGTGTGTGTATGCGTGTATATGTGTGTATGAGTGTGTATATGTGTGTATGTGTATGTGTGTGTGTGTGTATGTGTGTGTATGTGTGTATATGTGTGTGTATGTGTGTGCGCGTGTATATGTGTGTGTATGAGTGTGTATATGTGTGTGTGTGTATGTGTGTGTGTGAGGGGTATGAGTGTGTATGTGTGTGTGTATGTATATATACGTAAACCAATGAACATGGATCGAACAGCTAACTGATAGTAAGGAAAATCTGTGAGAATTCTGCGTTCACATATGGTAGGGATGATGAAAACAAAAAAGCCTCAAAGCTGAGACTCTGAAGTTTGCCATTTTGAAGCTGGTCCACCTCAACTTCATTTTCAACCCATGCTTAGTCTCCAGGGAAAATGGAGTCCCGTGTTTTGAAATACGGCATTGACCGTATTGGGCTTTCCTGGTGGCTCAGTGTTAAAAGGATTTACCTGACAGTGAAAGAGATGTGAGTTCCGGCCCTGGGTAGGGAAGACCCCCTGCAGAGGGCAATGGCCACCCACTCCAGCGTTCTGGCCTGGAGAATCCCATGGACAGAGGAGCCTGGCGGGCTGCAGTCCGTGGGGTTGCAGAGTCAGACATGGGTGAGCCCCTAAAGAACAGCAACACTGACCGCGTTTCACAGCAGAAACGGGGGCCGCAGGACGACACGGGCGTGTCGCTGTAAGCCTGCTTTCGCCTGGTGTCCATAACTTTAAAAAGGATCTCTCCTATGGGGTCTCTCAAGTACCTTTGCTCCCGCAGAATCTTTGTCATTATGCCAACCAGACGGTTACTTTGGGCATTCTTTCCAACATACCATAAAATAAAGACGGGATTAATAAATTCAAAACTGTGCAGGAGACTTTCAAGTGTTCTTTGGCTTTAACCTTTTTGTATGAATAGAAATGTACAGAGATAACCCCATTTTAATGCTTCAACATCTGGTCAGTTATCCGTGTAAACGAAGATAAATTAGTGCAGCACAGGAATAAAATTAGTGTGATTGGATGATGTCACACTCAACAGCAAATTCTCTTTATAGAGTTTAAAAGGTAATTAAAAGGTTATTTTTTTTTTTGAGGGTTAGTCACATTTAATCTAATGTGAAGTCAGTGTGCTCCAGGTCACAGGCAGGCCAGGCTCAAGTGAAGTCACAGAAAAAGAAAGTGAAGATGGAGTTGGAGATTAAGTTAATTAGGATTTCTTAAGATAATATTTAATTTCACGAAGGATTTTCAGGCTATGCAAGTGTCTCCTCACAAGAGAAGCCGCGTGAAACATGCACGTTTTCAGATTGGGTCCCTGCACGTGGGCCAACAGGGCCTTATGAAATTCACAGTCTCTGAAAGACAGAATTAGAATTAGTACCAGCTCTCCTAAGAGTCTAGAGTATTAGTGGCATGCAAATGGATTTGATTAATAATGAAATGTCAGGTGGTATTTCTGTAAGCACACAATCCAATGTTTTTCAAAAGGTCCCTTTTCTTGATCTCATTTTGCTTGGAAATTGTGATTTGGTGCTGAGCTGCATTTGATAAGAAACTATGCCTAAAGAATAGAAGAAAAGACATGTGTGTCTTGGTGTGTGGGCGTGTGAGAACTTGAGGAAGAAAAACAAAGATTAAGGAACCAGTCTCCAAAAGGCCACAAGTGCATGTAAAAGTAGGGCTTATTTCTAGCTTTGAAATACTGAAAACGAACAAGTCCTTGGAAGTGAAGGATTGGAATGTCAGTAGCTTATGGCAGTGATATGAGAATTTCAGCTTTGGCGGTTATACAGTCTTTGAAAAGCAGGGTTAAATTTCTAAAGGGCAAGGGTGAGTGACAATGATATTTCTAGCAAGAAAGGAACTAGAATTATATGTCAAGACATCCTTTTATTTTTTTTAACGTGTCGAGCATTTCTGTAAAACTCGTAGAATTTATTATTGCTCCTTTTTTACACTGTAAAACTGAGACACTGGTTGGGCGACCTGCTTGTAACAGAGCCAGGAGGGCCTGGCAGTAACGGAATTCAAACGCTGTGAGCCAGCGTCCAGGCTTAGGCACTCACCTGCTCCCCCTCTCTTTGAGTTCAAGACTGGAGCCAGTATGGAGAACAGTATGGAGGCTCCTTAAAAACTAGAAACAGAACTGCCGTATGACCCAGCAACCCACTCCTGGGCGTATACCCTGAGCAAGGGTATACACAATGGGAGCATACTCAGCCGAAAAAGGAACGAAGCTGGGTCATTTGTAGAGACCCGGATGGACCTAAAGTCTGTCATACAGAGTGAAGTCAGCCAGGAAAACAAATATGTACTAACGCAGATGTGTGGAATACAGGAAAGGGTATAGATGAGCCCGTTTGGAGGGCAGCAGTAGAGACACAGACATAGGACATGGACATACGGCCACTGGAGCAGGGGAAGGGCGTGCGTGCTGCCTTGAGAGAGTGGCACCGACGTATCCACGCTGCTGCGTCGCTTCAGCCGTGTCCGACTCTGTGCGACCCCGTAGACGGCAGCCCGCCAGGCTCCCATCCATGGGATTCTCCAGGCAGGAACACTGGAGTGGGGTGCCATTCCCTTCTCCAATGCGTGCATGCATGCTGAGTCGCTTCAGCCGTGTCCGACTCCATGCGGCCGCACGGACGGTGGCCCACCAGGCTCCTCTGTCCCTGGGATTCTCTGGGCAAGAACATTGGAGTGGGTTGCCATTTTCTCCTCCCATATACACACTATCATGTGTAAAATAGACGGCTCGTGGGAAGCTGCTGTAGAGATCTTGGAGCCCAGCTCGGTGCTCTGTGATGACCTAGAGGTGCGGGTGTGGGCGGAAGGGTCCTAGAAAAAGGGGCTATATGAGAGAGACAGAGAGAGACAGAAGGGCGGGGGAGAAGGAAGGAGGGAAGAAAGGAACAATGAAAAAGAAACAAGGAACAGTAACAGCAGCAACTCAATGGCATCATTTCGTGACCTTAAGGCAGTTGGAATGCACTTGCAGGAGAGAGGGTCCCACTGAAAGACCTATGCGAGCAGGAACGGAAGGGTGACATCCCCACAGTTATGTTTTAGAGCAGTTGCCTGGTTGGTGATTTGATGATGGTCTTGAAGATCATGTGACTCTTTGCAAGAGGTGCATCTGAAATGTTTTTACAGTATTTTACAAAAGAAAGACAGTCATCAAAGCGATAGAGAGAGATATACAAATTTAAGAAGTCATTGAAAGATCAATCAGTAGGTCTTCATAAATGATCAGATTTAAGGTCTAAGGTTTGGCATCCTTGTAGGAGGCTATGAACATTCCCTAATAGTTCAACACTCTTAGAAGTCTCAGATCAAAGGTGAGGTATTCATTTACTCTTTTTATCTTAACTCTAATTAATAGCATACTTTGTCAATGTTGAAATAGTACACTTGGAATCTGAAACCTTTTCACCAAAGGAAAATATATTTTTCTTTCCTTTTTTTTTGAGAAAAATATTCTCAACTATTGAGTCTGTCCTGTGAAGGGCTTTCCAGCTGGCTCAGTGGTAAATAACTCGCATGCCAGTGCAGAAGACGTGGGTTTGATCCCTGGGTCGGAAGATCCCCTACGGGAGAAAATGGCAATACATTCCAGTATTCTTGCCTGGAGACTCCCGTGGACAGAGGAGCCTGCGAGCTACAGTCCATGGGGTCGCAAAGAGTCAGACGGACTGAGCACGCGTCCATGCATGCACTATGGAGAAAGATTCTCTACCCTGTAAATCCACAGCAAGGTTAGGAGATTTGTCATCAATCTCTGTAGCCTTCAAAGAGACCAGGCTGGATTGACGTTTAATAAGCCTGCAAAGAAAAGTTCTTCCTGAACCATCTAATGCTTGGATTGGGAGCCGGCAGGACCAAAGGTCGCATATGAAAATCTTCTGTATTTTATTTTACTCACAAGTGATAGCAAACATCTTGAAAACAAATATCTTTCAAAGAAATCTTAAGAAACAAAATGTATTTTGTTTCAGATACATGGAGTAAATCTTGTAAATTCTATGTGGTTTCCTGTGTAAGAAGAATATAGAAAATGTCAAAAAATGGTTTTTGTAGGCATTTCCTTCAAGAGCAGAATTTCAAATACTTGGAAAGATTTTTTTGTTTTAATTTTTAAAACTAACACAAATATGTGCTAGAATAGAAATTTTTTTCATTAGAATCATGTTAAGGTATATTGAGAACGTAATGTGTTAGCATTGCTGGCTTATTCTCAAATCTATCTATAGATCTATAAATCTATAGACATATAATGTAATAATGTATATAACATAGATATATCATCTAATAAAGATACATTCCCAAGCTGACAAGGTCAATAATAACTAGGTAAACTCACAGATTCTACAAGTTAAATTTTACAAATATTTCTTGGACTAGGGCGTTTATAATCACATCCTACATTTCTATGTGTAATATACTGTAATTGTATTTTTTAAAGGTGATATACATCACTATATTTAAAATGAATAACTAACAAGGACCTACTGTGTGATGGGGAACTCTGCTTAGTGTTATGCGGCAGCCTGGATGGAAGGGGAATTTGGGGGAGACTTTCAGGGGAGACCTTTGGGAGATACCTGCATATGTAAGGCTGAGTCCCTTCACTTTTCACCTGAAACTATCGTGTTGCTAATTGACTATGAAGAAAGTGAATGCGTTAGTCACCCAGTTGAACCCAACTGTTTGTGACCCCATGGACTGCGCCAGGCTCCTCTGTCCATGGGATTTTCCAGGTTATACTGGAGTGGGTAACCACTCCCTTTTCCAGGGGATCTTCCCAACCTAGGGATCAAACCTGGGTCTCCAGCATTACAGGCGTATTCTTTACCATCTGAGCCAACAGTGAAGCCCATTAATCAACTATTCTAAAAAAAAAAAAAAAAAAAGCTTAAAAAAAAGGTAAGAAGTGTGATATAAGACATAAGAAAATTAAACAGTATTCGTCCAAACCTTTTCTAATGCAAACAGTTATATAAGTCTGCTGCGGCTGCTGCTGCTGCTAAGTCGCTTCAGTTGTGTCCGACTCTGTGTGACCCCATAGACGGCAACCCACCAGGCTCCCCTGTCCCTGGGATTCTCCAGGCAAGAACACTGGAGTGGGTTGCCATTTCCTTCTCCAGTGCATGAAAGTGAAAAGTGAAAGTGAAGTCGCTTAGTCGTGCCCGACTCTTAGTGACCCATGGACTGCAGCCTTCCAGGCTCCTCTGTCCATGGATATTCCAGGCAAGAGGACTGGAGTGGGGCGCCATTGCCTTCTCTGTATATAAGCCTAATTGAATATAATTAAATACACATCATAATTTCACCTGAATTTATCATATGAACATTGAGAATTCATTTTTATAATCAGGTATTTGAGGTGAAGAAGTTTGGGATGGTTTTCAGTGTATTCCAGGACTTCTCAACCTCAGCTCTACTCATTTTGGGGACCAGGAAATTCACTATTGTGAGGTCCATCCTGTGCATTGGAGGATGTTCAGCAGCCTCTCTGAATTCTAAATACTACCGTCTCTCGGCATTGCCAGGCAGCCCCTCAGAGGCTAAACCATCCTCACATGGGAACCCAGGGTAACTCTTCATTTCTTTCTCCTGTGACAATCTGCAACAGATATCAAACTTTTCAACCAAGAACCAGAAAACGTCCCATAACATGAGAATGAGAAGCTTAGGTGTGAGAAAAAACGTACATCATTTATTCCACATTCACTTTACACCAGGGGCTGTGCAAACATAGATTGCATCATTAAACAATTAGACTTTTTCCACCCCACTTTTTTGTTTTCTTATTTTTTTTAATTGAGTAGAGTTGATTTACATTGTTGTTAATTCCCGTTGCACAGCAAAGTGATTTTGTTTTATATATATATATTCTTTTACATAATGGTTTATCATAGGATTTTTTTAAATTGGAGTATAAAGTGAAAGTGAAGTCACTCAGTCATGTTCGACTCTTTGCGAACCCATGGACTGTAGCCCACCAGGCTCCTCCATCCGTGGAATTTTCCAGGCAAGAATACTGGAGTGGGGTGCCATTTCCTTCTCCAGGAGATCTTCCCAACTCAAGGACTGAACCCGGGTCTTCCGCATCGCAGGCAGACGCTTTACTGTTTGAGCCACCACTGGTTGGAGGATAGTTGCTTTACAACATTGTGAGTGTCTGCTGTGCAACAGAATCCGCCGTGTAAATGCACGCACCCCCTCCCTCTTGAGCCCCCTCTGCTCACCGCCCCCATGCCACCCTTAGGTCCACACAGAGAGCCGCGCTGGGCTCCCTGTGTGCACGGCAGCTCCCACCGGCTCCGTCTGACACCTGGCAGTGTATACCCGTCCATACTGCTCTCTCTCAACTTGCCCCGCCCTCGACTTGCTCTGCTGTGGCCACAGATCCCTACTTTCTGTCTGCGCATCTATTCCTGCCCTGGAAATAGGTTCATTGGTCCCATCCACTCCATTTTTCAAGAAACTGAGTGAAGTCTCTCAGCAAGGTCTGAGAGCTGGCCCTGGGTCACACTGCTCCTAAGCTGATGTTTGGATTTGGTTGTTTCTGACTCTGAAATCTATGGTCTTCTAACTCTACTATCTGGAAGAATGGAAATTGTTAGGGTATGGATGCAGCTGTTTTTGTCTTTTTTTCCCCTTTTACTCCTTTCCACGTCTATCAATCTTAGATAATTAGATTAAGCTACCTCTGCTGGGTTCTTGAGTCAACATTGACCAGCTGTACTCCTTACCAGCTGTCTGAGCAGAGACGCACCACTTCGATGAGATGACTGGCAAAGTCCCCATGAACCCTCAAAGGGTCTTCCCAGGTAGCACCAGCAGTACGGAACCTGCCTGCCGATGCAGGAGCTGTGAGGGACATGATAGGGCTCGACCCCAGAGCTGGGAAGACTCTCTGGGAGGGCCCAGCAACCCGCTCCAGTATTCTTGCCTGGAGAATCCCATGAACAGAGGAGCCTGGTGGGCTACACAGTCCATAGGGTCACAAAGAGTTGGGCATGACTGGAGTGACTTAGTAGGTATCAGATGTATGATCTTGAAAGAAGTAAGTCAGAGCCGTAATTTCTGCTAGAAAACAAAAGGTTTATGGTGATCCTTGATACACAAGTAAATATATATTTCGACATCCAACAGCATAGTTTAGTTCATGGAGAGTAAAAGACACTTTAAAAAACTCACATACATAAACAACATCTAATTCCATAACAAATATGGGTGGGAGATTTAATAATGATCATCAAATTATTCAAAAGGGCTATCCTTAATTTTGTAAAAATATTTGCAGTGTAAATTTGTGGTTAACTCAGGACTGTCTGCATTTTCCAGAAGCCAAAATATCATAACAATAGGAGTATTTTAAATGTCTATGATAACACATTAGTGGTTTAGGAACTAAAACTTTATAATTGAAAGTTCCAGAGAAAGTGGTTTGTTTTAATTTAACAAAAAGATACTGAAGTTGAGTAGTATGTGATTTTTCCCCAAATATCTACCATCCAGCTATCTGCAAAAAAAGGGAAAAAAATAAATATAGATTAAAGCTCTTTATAATTCTTGTTTTATCCCAATATATTTCCTGTCTTTACAATAATAACCATGCTATTGAATTATAGAGTGGCGTGTTGTGGGAGGTGTAATAAAATAATTAATGTGCTACTTTGGAGGTATAATAAAATAATTAATTTAATGTGCTACTTTAACTGATTTATACAAAGACAAATCTATGCCATCTCTATTATTCAAATAATGTGGAAAATTTATATAAATCAGAATTGCCTAACTGAATTAGGACCACTAGTCCCACCTTACTGGATAATGTTGAAATTTACATATCTAATTTGACCCAAGTATCACAGAAAAGGACCTTGCCTTCCTTGATAATTCTAGCTTTCATCTCATCTAACAATTCATCCTACAAATTTGTTATTGTCTGAGCATGGGTGAAAGATGTAGGTTTGAGGATAGATCAGGAAACTCATAATAAAATGAACGGACCAGAGAGGGAGTCTGTTTACAGATAAATGGCACTGATTTGGAATGGGATGTAGATAGCTCTGCAACTTTGCTCTAAAATTATTTCACTTACACTTGAAAACATAACCTGCCGCCACCATAAAGCGCCTATTGTGGAGCTACTTAAAAGTTAGAACCAAACACTTGGCACTGCATTCGTTTATCAACACATTAGGCAGAGGGCGAAAACTTCCTGGCACATTTTTAATTACCCACACGATTCCACGAGCTCGCCAGGATTTCCTTCCCACTCCTCAGTCAGTGGTGGATGTAACCTAGCTAGCGCCCTTCTGGCTTTGTCGTAAAGACATTCGTATGCGCCATGGGCCGTGTTTGTTAGTTCTGAAAATAAATAAAAAACACTGGCTTGTTTGAAATTCTGTTTGTTTCATCCAACCAGTACCGCTTAGAAACATGTTTGTCTTTGAAGGCAAAAAAAAAAAAAAAAAGAATCGATTATAAAAGATGGGTTTGGGGCCAGATCATCAAGAATAAAGGTGAGGAAGTCATCTTCGGGCTCTATGTAAACCTGTAAACAATGTGCCTGTGTATGGGCCTATGGTCCTTATGTTTAAATACAATAATAAACAGATGTTGGCAAAACATTGTGATCTTGGGTTGGCATCCAATGGAAAGATAAAAGGGGAGAAACAAACAACAGAAAAAAGGATATTAAGACCTGAACAGTACACCCTTTAGTCTCACATAAGGCCAGGCTAAGAAGAACTTCGTGCAAACGATTCTAATTACCCACTAAATACTTAGGAAAACAGTCAAACCAACAACAATTAAAAAAAAAAGGAAATGAAAATGCTTTAAATCCTTTAAAATTTAGACAGACAGCAGGACCATTATAAGGATCCATAAGGAATTTCCATGAAATTCAAATTCTGTGTGGCTACATGGAGAATTGCAAATAAGTCTAACAAAACAGGGCAAATCCACAGGCTTGCGAGGAGGGGACAGATCCTGTCCTCTACACTCTTCTCCTGGTGACTTGCACTGTGCTGTGGTGGGCTCAGTCACTCAGCTGTGTCTGACTCTTTGCGACCCCATGAACTGAAGCCTGCCAGGCTCCTTTGTTTGTGGGATTCTCCAGGCAAGAATGTGGAGTGGGTTCCATTCCCTCCTCCAGGGGATCTTCCCGATCCAGGGATGGAACCCAGGTCTCCTGCACGGCAGGTGGATTCTTTACCACCTGAGCCACCGGGAAGCCCTCTAAGTCTCCCTAATTCCTTACTGAATTATTAGACTTTTTTTCATGAAGTTTTATGCAGAGATCATCAGTGCTAAAGATTCTATTTCAAGCAAAAAAAAAATGTTATAGAAGTTTTCGGGGTTTTTTTTTTTTAAGATTTGTTATTAACATTTGGAGTAGAACTCTAAATGTTTCACAAGGATTTGTATGGTGGAGGAGAATATATATACATGTCTATATGTGTGAAATCCTCAGTCACTTAGCTGCACGCAGCTCTTTCCGACCTCATGGACTGTAGCCCGCCAGGCTCCTCTGTCCATGGAATTCTCCAGGCAAGAATACTGGGGTGGGTAGCTATTCCCTTGTATACATGTATTATATTGTTGCTATTGTTATTTGGTTGCTAAGTTGTAACCAACTCTCTTGCAGCTCCATGGACTGTAACCCACCAGGCTCCTCTGTCCATAAAATTCTCCAGGCAAGAATACTGGGGTGGGGTGCCATCCCCTCCTCCAGGAGATCTTCCTGACCAGGGATCAACCCCCATATCCTGCATTGGCAGGCAGGGTCTTTACCGCTGAGCCACCAGGGAAGCCCCGTGTACATATATACATGTATATAAATAATACAAATATATACATCCCTATGGTGGCTGGCTGCCAAGAATTTGCTGAATGTTTACAGAAAAATTTACCTAAGTCTACTCAGTAAGGTCCTCATTCTGCCAGAGCTAAGAGTGCTTAGTTATTAAGGAAATACGGTGGATAAAAACCTCAACACTAATGGCCAGTCTATCGCCGTTGGAGGTAGTGACCTGGACCACCTCCAGGGCATGCGATGCTGTATTAAACAATCTGCAGACAAGTTTCAAGACAATCTCATAAAACATCGTCTCCTGTACCTGCCAGGTGAGCAGGAAAAGCATAGGCTGCAGGAAAACGAGAGCCAGCGGAGAACACCGTCAGAAAGCTGAACACTCCCAGCTTCTGCCCTTTTCCCTCCACAAATTCACATTAACAGGAATGCGTACTTGGACTCAGGACTCAGCGTCCGAATGTTGATGGCATGTTGTCATTGCCCTTAAGATGTTCACTCATGATCCGATGCGCCCTCTCCTCTTCTCTTTTCTCCTCTCCTTCATTCAGCCTTTGCTCCGAAAAGAAACAGAACAAAGCATCACTTCAGATAAATCCCTTTGTCCTGCCTTCATATCTTGGTTTGGTGATCTCTCCATATGTTGAGGTTGTTCAGTCACTAAGTCACGTCTAACTCTTTGCCACCCTGTGGACTGCAGCACACCGGGCTTCCCTGCCCTTCACCATCTCCTGGATTCTGCTCAAACTCATGTCCATTGAGTCGGTGAAGCCACCCAACCATCTCATCCCCTGTTGCCCAGTTCTCTTTTTGCTTTTGATCTTTCCCAGCATCAGGGTCTTTTCCAATGAGCTGGTGCTTCACATCAGGTGGCCAAAGTATTGGGGCTTTAACTTGAGCATCAGTCCTTCCAGGGAATATTCAGGGTTGATTGCCTTTAGGATTGATGTCTCCATAAAATCCCTCTATTCAGTCCTAAGATATTGAGTGAGGTCCCCCTGGGTGCTAGGTTGTATTCTTGTTTGAGGAGGACCAGAGTCCTGTTCCAGAAGGCTAACATCAGCCCTTCTTTTAACTGAAATCCTCTTTGTTTCATTTTTCTTCTTTGAGAGAAGAGAATATTTTTCTTCTTTCTCTTGTTTGGAAAGTGGGAGATGTTTGCTCACAACTTCAATGCTAACATATTCACAGAGAAAGTGAAAGCATAACCAATCAAAAAGCATAAACAAAGAGAGTCTATTTCAGCTTCGTTTGTAGATGCCTCAGGATAGATTTATTTTGCTTTGGACTGAATCAAGTGCTCATCGCCGGCCCAACCAACTCTGCAGATTTCTAAGGGCAGGACACATGTTTGCTGCAGCTGTGAAAGTTTCATGAAGTCTAGCAAGTTTGCAGTGGGTGATTATTTGGCAAAGAACACAAGGAAGGAAAAATATGTGCATGAATGAATGAATGGTTTCAGGGCACATGTAATCTAATAGGGGAGGAACATAGAAAATTCATCATACTAGGAAGCAACAAAGAGAGAAATTTTAAAATCTTTCATTATTTTTGGAGTTCCATTTACAATAGGAAGTAGTAGTTTGTAAGAGCCTATTGCACCCATCAAAACACCAGATTAACTAAAACTTATTTTTTACTTTTAGGGGCTTCCCAAGTGGTACTAGCAGTAAAGAACCCACCTGGCAATGCAGGAGACATAAGAGACAGGGGTTCGACCCCTGGGTCAGGAAGATCCCCTGGAGGAGGAAGTGGCAGCCCACTCCAGTATTCTTGCCTGGAGAATCCCGTGGACAGAGGAGCCTGTAGTCCGCGGGGTTGCAAAGAGTGGGACACAACTTAGTGACTGAACCACAGTGTAAAAAGATGTAAAACACAGCTTAGAGAATATAGACATGAGCACTGTGTTATGGCCATCCAACTTGCTAAGAGACTCGCTCTCAGTCATTCTCACCACATAGAAAAGAAAGATCACTGCATGGCTTGGGAGAGGTGATAACTGGCCGCAGTGACAACTGGGTCACAATATAAAGATGCGACGCATAAACACGGCGCAGCTTGAATGTCATATTTCAAACACGGCTAGATTTAAGAAATACTGTTCACTGCAGTGTGCTCAGGAGACGTCCTAGAAGGAGGACTCTTGATCCAAGAGCATGAACCATTTCAAAGCTTGGTAGTCACACTGTGAGTTCGCTTCCCACTCGTGTTTCTCCTTCTGGCTTCTAGAACTCCTGGGTTTGCTTTGTGGGAGTTGAGGAAGCGGTAGCTCTGCGTGAGGGTGGTTTTCTTCACGATTCAGTTGTTCCCAGGTCCGTCTCTTCACGGACCTCTCCTCACCATCCTATCGTTACCCCAACACAGTGTGTCTGTGCTTTGTTCTTGTGTGTGTGCGTGTCTGCAAATCGCAAACCAAGTTCCTGCCACTTAGTTAGGGTGCTTTACGATTTATAAACTCACGTCCCGTGAGCTTAACTCAAGCCTCCTAAGCGTGCTGTGCAAGACTTGCTTGGTTTAGCCACTCAGTCGTGTCCGACTCTTTGCGACCCCATGGACTATAGCTGGACAGGCTCCTCTGTCCATGCGATCTCCCAGGCGAGAAGAGTGGAATGGGTTGCCATTTCCTTCTCCAAAGGATGTTCCCAATCCAGGGATCAAACCCCTGTCTCCTAAACTGCAAGGTGTTCTCTTTACTGCTGAGCTGCTGGGGAAGCTGTACTTTGCGAGATTAGGTTGGTATTATTCTTGTTTTCACAAGGAAAAGGGGAGAGACGTGTTCCATTTCTTGCATCTGGTTCTGAAACCAACACATAACACAGTCAGAACTTGGATCCCTTCTCTTCTACCTCCCATTCTCGGGCTTTTCCTGGTACTCTGAGACCGAAAGATAAGCAAGTCATGGGGAATCTCATCCTTTATCTTCTGTAATAAAACAGCAACACGGGTCCTCACTTTCAAAAGGAAGAATAATATTACATCAGACGTTAATTTCAATGCAGTAAAAGTCAGTTGGCCTGCAGGACAGTAGGGTTGGGGGTCACCTTTCTCAGCGTCTTTCTGTTTCTGAAAGCTAAACTACATCAGCTTTTTCTTAGCACTGTGTTTGTGATTCTTGAGGAAAACCTGAAATCAAAACCAATTTTTTTTTTCATCAAGTGCTCCTTTCTGGGGAGATTTTCTTTCGAATTATGAAAAGAAAATCTTTCTACCATACGTATAAACAAAACCTGCTTTTGTCACTAGCACCCTGTAGAAACCAGAGATGAAACATTAAATTACTCTGAGCACATGGCCACTTGCCAGTAATTATTCAATATGAGGTTTAACCAAGTTTATCTAGACTACGAGGTCCATGTATACACAGCTAAAGGGAAAGACATGGTTAAAGTAATTATCTGGCATATTCCCACCATGCAGACAGTCAGTCTGGCTCATTTGGACCAAGGAATAATAACCCAGCACATTCTTCTGGCCAAAAGGAGTTATTTGGCAAATCACCTCGATGTGCCCCAACAGATGAATGTTAAATCTATAATTATCTGGCATATTCCCACCATGCAGACAGTCAGTCTGGCTCATTTGGACCAAGGAATAATAACCCAGCACATTCTTCTGGCCAAAAGGAGTTATTTGGCAAATCACCTCGATGTGCCCCAACAGATGAATGTTAAATCTACAAGATGCCAAGAGAAAGAAAACACGACTGCCCTTGGGTATCAGAAAGCCCGCAGACAGGAGGGGGTAAGGGGAGGGTTGCGACAAAGGGAACGGAGTGGGTTTTTCAGGACACTGGTACTTAATTCTGAGACCCTTTCTGGGGCTTGTGAATTACGATTCTAGAACCTCTTCATCTGGTTTCTTTGAGCAACTCATTCATCCTTCCCATGAAACACCCAGTCTTCTCTTAGATGCTGATTTTTTCTTTGTTCTTTTCTACAGTATGAAGAACAGACTTGCCTTTATCACCCCAGTGCTATGGCTTATCTGATAGTCAATCCAACGCATTAGATAATCTCCTCTTGAAATTTTCTTTTGTGATGAGTACAGGGATAGAAAGCAGGCACTGACTGAGAAGCAGTCTTGTTAAGCACAGCACAGATCTTAAAATCCTGTGCAGATAACCCACGCCCTTCTATGTTTCCCCCTTTGCCCAGTTTCCCCGTGGGGGTTTCTTAGACGAAACAATCTGACCTACCATCCCACAGAGGTTCTCTCTATGGAGAATAGCATTATTCATTCTAAAAATTAGATTTTTCATTTTTAATACGAAAGTAGCTATGATGACATAAACAAGATTTCTGAGCAATTCAATTAGATTTTCCCTTTGTTGTTTATTCTGGCAGAGCGGATTGAGCGAGTCAACACACCCGGAGGCAGCTCACTCAGGTTCAAGCCGTGCCTTAACCGCTTGCTAGCTCGACGACCTTCCTCACCTGTGCTGCCTAACTTTTCTCATTTTCATGCGTGATGATAGCAGCGTCTAACGAAAGGGAACCTGATGAGACATAGATCGATGTCCATACAGCTCAGCTTCCCTGGTGGCTCAGATGGTAAAGAATCAACCGGCAATGCAGGATACTTGGGTTCAATCCCTGGGTTGGGAATATCCGCTGGAGAAGGGAATGTCTACCCACTCCAGTATTCTTGCCAGCAGAATTCCATGGACAGAGGAGTCTGGCGGGCGACAGTCCATAGCTTCGCAAAGAGTCGGACTTGACTGAGCGACTAACACTTTCATTTTTGTCGTAGAGAGCTTAGCGTGGAAATGTGTCAGTAAGTATTAACTATTAAAGACAGTAGCATCTAATGATGAAATATGTCTGGTATCCTCAGATCCACTGTAGGGTCTTAAGCAAATCTCTTACTTAGTTAACCAGGATATAGTACTGACCTCGTATGTAGTTAGATGTTTTGCAGATTCAATGAGTGGATTTGTGTGAACTGTGATTAGAACACTGTGGCCTGGGACAACGTCTCAGTAAAACCAACTCTCACAAATATTATTTATCCATGCATGATGAAACAGTGTTCCAAGACCAATGAAAAACAAGAGGTAAAAAGTATGAAATGCTGCATTAAAGGGGGCTTGTTTAATACGTAGATTATTCAGAAAGCAGTGGTACACTCAGATATATAGTCAAATGAAACTTGAATCTAAACATCTCAAGGAAGAAAAAATTGTCAGCAGATGCACTGTCATCTCTGCTTTGGAGTGAAGTGTGCAAGACTGCAGGTGCTGCTCAGCTGCAATCTCCACGCTCAGGCTCCAGAAGCCAGCCATGGGCTGAGGATATAGAAATGTACTTAGAAACACGCCAAAGTCCACTTTTCTCGCTTTTGCTAATAGTAAGAAACGTGCCAACGCGCATCCTGACAGACAGACATTGTGTCTACATCAACCCGGCTGAGACGGGGCCCCCGAAATGGCTCAGCTCAAGCCTAAACTAGTGCTAAGCCTGTCTTTCCCCTTCAAACCTGTTCTCTGAATTTCCTTAACTGTCTTTTCATCTTTTCTTAGTAACCAGAGATGTTGGAGTCAGGAATACATACACTTTTTAAAACTTAAAATTAATTATTGAGACAACTCAAGCCATAATAAATTTATAGAGCAACGTTGGTCCCAGAGTAAACGCTTAATAGATGTTGAATAAAATAATAGATGTAACTGGGCTTTTGACCATTCTTGAAAAGTGGGGAAATTTAACGGCTTCCTGAAATTGGGTGAATGGAATGAGTGGGCTGACACACAAAATCACTCATTTCTTTCATTGTTATAGACTGAGCCACAGAAGGAACAGTATGTCAGAATTCTGATTTCACAAAACAGCAGAGAAGGGAAAAACCTAGTTTCAGTGTCTGTGTAGAGGAAGAACAGGTAAATTAATTACAGTTGCCACACATTGCTGGGGATGAACATGTGCTGAGAATGGTGTATACACAGGAAGTAAAAGTATACTAACAGACGCTACTTCTTTCGGGGTGATTTTAATGCGTAACCAAAGTCTATGTCTCCTCTCGGGTTCATACATTGTGTTTTTGAGATACTGGCTAAAAAGCGTTCCCCCCTTTTCATTTGTGTCTTAACATGAAGTTTATCTTGCAAGAGTACGTGTGGGCCAGCATCTATCCAATTATTTGACTCGTGAAATTAAAAGGTTAAATACACAAGTTTAAGTCACAACGATGCTAAGAATATAAAACTGAAAAGTCTTCTCGATTTGAATTGTGCTGGAGAAGATTTGGAGAGTCCCGTGGCCTGCAAGATCCAACCAGTCCATCCTAAAGGAAATCAACCTGAATACTCATCGGAAGGCTGATGTGAAGCTGAAGCTCCAGTACTCTGGCCTCCTGATGCGAAGAGCTGCTTGTTGGAAAACACCCTGATGCTGGGAAAAACTGACGGCAAAAGGGGACGCGCACAGCAGGCAAGGACGTGGCGGATGGCGTCACCAACTCAGTGGATACGAAGGTAAGCAATTCCCAGGAGATAGTGGAGGGCAGAGGAGCCTGGCACATTGCATCCATGGGGTCACAAACTGTCAGATCTATGTGCTTTTAAAAACTCCCTTAGTCTTTTCAACAGACATGAACTCCAGGCTCCAGCGATGATGCCCAGTTTGCTTACCCTCTCTTTTCAGAATAAGAACAGAACTTAGAATCGGCACTCCCTGTAGCAGCGCAGCTCAGCTCTCTAACTGGCTCTGCTTTTCCCTGTTTCTGTCTGACACCCATGTCTTTACATCTCGATGACGAATCATTACATTTGACTAAAGAAATAGAGAATCCCTAAGGCAGGACTCTTTTACACCTTGAAGGATACAAACCCACACAAATCAACTTGTTTATTCAACAGGCAATTCACGGAACTGTTTAATTTTGTTTGGTGTGTTGTATTTTCACTATCTTTACCCACCAGCCATTTGCAAAAGGAGCTGTGGACCAACTATCGCAGTTTTAAGCAGAAGGAAGGGAAGGAAATTCAAAAAGAAAAGCAGGTAGACACTCCCTATCCCTCTGTTTCTAAATCTCGCTTCAGCAGAGTTTTAAACTGGTTGGCCTAAAGCAAACATTTAAGTGTTAAAAAAAAAAATTCCTGTAACCATTTTAATGCAATTTACATTTCTTATTAGCCCCTCTGATTTAAAACCTTTGTAACTGGCTCCTTAGAATTACCTTGGTACAATCTGAAGGCAAGAATCAGCAGTTACAGAATAGAAAAGGAAAGAAAGAGGAGCTGTAAAGAAGTGTATTTATAACCTTGGTCATCGGTATCCTAAGAACGTTTCTGTTTTAATAATTAATTCGCTTATCAGTTCAGAAATGTTGAAATGACTTCTGGAATCCCACGCTCTAAGGCTGTTGGCACCCTGCACATTTCCTGACTGCAGTTTCCTTAACTTTCCATTTAATTTTTTTTTTCTCTCTTCCCTGAAACTAAAATCATTTAATGAAATCTGACGCGTCAAGGCCACTGACTGATCTTCTGAACAGAAGGTTTGCAAAGGTGCCCAATTCCTTTAAATTACAGCCCCTGTCCAGGTTGCAAGACATCATTTCCAGGCAGACAAAGTGCAAAGGAGTCAGAAATGCTGAGACATAACTAATAACAAGGCAAAAAAGAAGAATATGAAAACCTGAAGGAAAAATAAGTTCAGCACGCAGAAGAGACCATCAGGAGGTAGGGGGAGGAAAAAGCCCATGTGTAATTTTTTTCCCACTTACTCTGTTTCCTTTATGTCCCCCAGTTCAGGGCCGCCGGTAGGAGATTGATACATTTATTAATTCTCCATGCAGAAAGACAAACAGTGGACTCAGTCCGGTGGGGTTGAAACGTCTGGCCTCAGGTTCCCTACGGAATCTTCCAACCTTGGCTAATGGTCTCTGACCACACAGATCCATTTAAAGAATACCGTATCCATTTTCGAAAATCTCATTTAGACTCATGCATAAAATAAAATAAAATCATCCTGTCATAACGTCTTGCTTTTCTCTGGCTCTTCTTTTTATTTCTTTTGATTAATTTAAAATACAGAGCCAAGCAAAGACAAAGGAAAAAAAAAGCAGTTTAAAGAATATTCAAATCGTCTTTTCATATGATTTTTCTTTTTAAAATGTGAGACTGTAGTGAAATTAACAGTTTCTTTCTGCATAAAGTGGTAGTTATGACCTCATCTTTAGAAACTATGTAAGTAAATATTCGTGGAGAAATGTTTTCACCTATTTTACATGTTGATTAAGAACTGACTGTGAGGAAACTGTAAATTATGGAGTATATTTTATTAGAGTAAATACTGGTGTTTGGGGTTTTTTTTAAGTAGGGTGAAAAGACTCCTTTTTTGTCCCCCTTTGGAGCCGAGCCTTGCCGTTTTTCCTTGGAGAACTCATCTTGGATGCTAAATGCTTCATGAGTCTTAATAAATTTCTACATATTAGATGAAGTGTTCATGTAGCATTTCTTTTTTCTATAGCTCTTTTTATAAGTCTGACCAATAGCAGCAGCTACGGGAAACAAAAAAGTGATCTGAGATTATTCCGACTTTAACTTTTGTTCTGAAAGTAGGTAAATTTAGCTCAAATGCTTGAGGTACCTTTATTTATTTCTGAAATTTCCTCAGGACAAGATAAGATGAACTATTCCTTTGCATTACAGAGCCCCCAGATTTTGTGGGAAAAAAAAGAAGCATTAAAATGTTATTAGGAATGAAAAATCACTCTTTGAAAAATCAATTTGCATATAAACCTGAAAAATAAACAAGATTTAAGTTTGTGTTCTGGATAATGAATTGGCAAGGGTGTTATTTTACTAAAGTGTTCGGTTATGTCTGTTTATGTTATTAAGTGGGATGAGATAAAGTGCATATTCAACTCTTCTTTCAAAGGACAGAATATATCATTTTAACTAATTAGGTCCATTTATCTTACCTTTATATTTCTTCAGGTTGGTTCCTGAAATAGACCATGAAACCAACCTATTTATAAAATTTGTTTAAAAAAAATCAAAATTTGTTGGACAGAATAAAAAAAGCAAATATAGATGATGTTTTCAAATAAAATCTAACTGGTGTGTGTGCCTGTGTATAACTGAATCACTTTACTGCCCACAGAAATTAACACATCATTGTAAAGAAACTATAGTCCAATAAAATTTAAAAATTTTTAAAGTATTGAAGTCTTCAGACAAGGGGGAGAATTCAAGCAGAAAAGCTGAAGCATATAAGCAAGGCAGTAACATAGAAAAAGGTTAATTTCAAGGGTTTTGAGAGCAGATGGACTTCTGTCCATGCACAGACCTGCCAGTCATCAGCCCCAACACAGTTATGTGCACAGGAGCTAGTCTGTCTGTGATCTTCATGGAATAATGTGTCATGTTGTAATGACACTTAACCCACAGGTTTGTAAAGGGGACGTAAGGTGGTGAAGGAAAGGTGCCTCGCTTACCCACCCCCAAGTGGGAGTTGAACGTATGTTGATGTCCAGCTGTCTCCTGCCTCCAGCTTCTGCTTTGCATGAAACAAGCAGAGGTTTTCTAAGTTGCGATATTACAGTGATCGTGGCAAAACATGAAAGGAAGCAACCAGGTAAAATCCCAGTTCAGTCAAGATAGAGGGACTCAGTTTGGGGCATGGCATCAGTATGAACCTGATGAGATGAAAAGGGCACAGATTGTTCAAATCAGGCTGATACCATTCTACAGGGTAAGTAGTACAGTCTTGGCTTTCTTCAGCCTCATTATCTTGACTTGTAAAGATCCTGCTTCAAAGAGCAATGATGAGTGATAAACACGATCACAGAGCATTGCTATTGAAACATCGAAGTCTAGGAAACACTAGTCCTGTCCTCTCTTATTATACAGCACTTGTTATCAGGGGAGCGAGGCTTGGCATGGTTGCAGTCCATAAAGTTGCCATGAACTGGCTGACAGACCATAAAAATTAAAAAATTAAAATGAAAAAAAAAAGAACACATTTCCCTGTCAGGTAAGCAGTCTATAGTCAGTCACAACTTCCTCAAGCAGAGGAGGATCAAGATGGATCATGGGCTTATAAAACTGAGAAGAAAGCTACCAGGTGCTGCCAACTGGGCAAAGTCTTTCTTCTTAATGGAAGACTTCTGTCTAGAGCTATTGAGAGAAGGGCAGACAAGATGAGCTTACATGCCGTGTGGAACTCAGTGTCCCGAAGAACTTTGGCCAGGTATGACAAAACCAGGTTAACTGATTCAACATCTACTGACTGACACCGGCTATACAGGAGAGATGAGTTGGTACATTGGCACTCTTAGCCCAGAGGAAGTGTCGCTACCAAGTTGCAAGTGCAGACCCTGTTGTCTGCTTCCCTTTTTATATATCTGAACTGAAATTTCATGTAGAATCTTGACACTCTCCTGTTCTCAGGGTAACCACCAGGGCTGTCTGGCATTTTCTTCAAGCCTCACTGTTCTCTGTTAGGTATAGCCAACCAGCATGGCCCTTCTTGTGCCTCAGAATCTATATTCAAACGCTTATGAGAATCGGGAAAAATATTTCAGGTCTTCTTTGCATCTTTGCATATATGGACTTGCTTGAAATGATTGCCGTGCATGTTTAGTAACCACCGCTGAACTCAAGGCATCTTTCCATCCACATGGATATAACAGCCCATAGATACCTTTGTGCCTTGAGGCCCCTTGCTCTGCTGAGTTGAACACAAGAGCCATCTGAACACAAGAGCCGTGTTCCTGGGTCTTGGAGCCGCATGACCTCGTCTGAGTCAGGGAATGTTGCGCTCTTTCAGGCACAACCCCGCCATCATCACTTACCTGCTATGCTCATCCTGCTGCCCCCCTAGTCCTGCTGCCTGGAAATGATCTTCTCACAGGCTATTCACTCTAGTCTTTCCACAGCCTATTTCCTCTGGCCAGACTTTGCAGTTATCCTGCTGAACGTTCCTCAAGTCCACGTGGTAAAATTAAGTTCAGGGCAAGACCCTCATACCACCTCATTGAATATTGCAAGCCTGTTTCCCCTTTGCTGTGTGTTTCGCTCCATATCAGTTACTCTGTGGTAGCCTGCTCTGTAGTCTGAATAGTCAAAGCTATGGTTTTTCCACTAGTCATGGACAGATGTGAGAGCTGGACCATCAGAGAGCCTGAGCACCAAAAACTTGATGCTGTTGAACTTTGGTGCTGGAGAAGACTCTTGAGACTCCCTTGGATGGCAAGGAGATCACACCAGTCAGTTGTAAAGGAAATCAACCCTGAATATTCATTGGAAGGACTGATGCCGAAGCGCCAATCCTTTGGCCACATGATGTGAAGGGTCGACTCATTAGAAAAGATCCTGATGCTGGGAAAGACTGAGAGCAGGAGGAGAAGGGGACGACAAAGGATGAGATGGTTGGATGGCATCACCGACTCGATGGACATGAGTTTGAGCAGGCTGCAAGGGACAGGGAAGGACAGGGGAGCCTGGCATGCTGCATCGGATGGGGTCACAGAGTCAGACATGACTTAGCATCTCAACAACAAAAAACAACAAACCATAATCAACCTCATCAGT
Organism: Madoqua kirkii; assembly: GCA_006408675.1. Classification (NCBI taxonomy): domain Eukaryota; kingdom Metazoa; phylum Chordata; class Mammalia; order Artiodactyla; family Bovidae; genus Madoqua; species Madoqua kirkii. The sequence continues at coordinate 146,713 of SJYC01083054.1, forward strand.
GAAACATCATTGCTTTAGACATGCGTGTCGGGTCTTATAGCCCTAATACGAGTTGATGTAACTGATGAGTTTTCACAGTAACAATCAAAATTAGTACAACTTTCCACACTGACTTTGTTTCACGTTTTCGGCATCAGGATAAAATCTACATTTGAAAAGAATAAATAAATCCTGGAGGTCAGGTTCGCTGAGATTGCTCACTGAAGCACAAGAAACAAAGGTGTAGCATCTCAACAACAAAAAACAGCAAACCATAATCAACCTCATCAGTGAAACATCATTGCTTTAGACATGCGTGTCGGGTCTTATAGCCCTAATACGAGTTGATGTAACTGATGAGTTTTCACAGTAACAATCAAAATTAGTACAACTTTCCACACTGACTTTGTTTCACGTTTTCGGCATCAGGATAAAATCTACATTTGAAAAGAATAAATAAATCCTGGAGGTCAGGTTCGCTGAGATTGCTCACTGAAGCACAAGAAACAAAGGTGTAGCTTGACCGCAAAATTTTCTGAATAACAGAAAAATAATTAGAGGAATACGATCTTGATATCCTCAAATCTGAAGACGCAGCAACGGAATCAAAATATGATCTGAAAAGGTAGAAAATCACGGCCATTTTAAGTGTCTGAAAGTGCTGAGAAGCTGAAGCCAGTGAGGACTCCAGCAACCCTTACCTGCGTGCCATCTCAAGCGTGCTCACGGAACTTGCCAGGGTTTAGAACTTGGCAGGGAAATCCTTATAAAAATAAAAGTGATCCACTTTAAATTCACTGCGACTGGAACCTCTATAAGTTATGTTCTTGTCTGGAGGCCAGATCAGGGTGGCAAGGAAAATATTTGGAGCTGGTCCTGGCACACAACTTTTGACATTTAGGTGAAACTCGCTGAGAAGAGACTCATGTTAGTTTATCCTGAATCTGAAGCCTCATTATATTAGAGACATAAGTGCTCGCTTTTGCAGCCCTATGTTTGGTCTTTAAGCCAAATGTACATGTGACTGTGGTCCTGGGGCTGAGCAGTAGGATACTCTGCAGAGAGAATAAGAGACCTTAGTCTCACTGCCGTGCCGAGAATAGTGGCCCCCTTTCCCTCTCCTGAAGCCTTGAGTCAAAAATACATGTATATAATGCTTAAAACATACACCATATATATACACACATAGAACATATTATATATTTACATATATAATATAATTATGGTCTTTGCATTTCTGAAACTATTTAAATGTTTTCACTACACCTAAGCAATAGTATAACTGAATAGAAATCACTGGACATCTTTCTCTACTCCTGAACATCTTTAAAATGCAGTCCGTTAACCATCGTTCTCCCCCCAATATTTACCTCTGTAAAGAAATCTGTTGATTTATGTCCACTTCCTATTATATACACACATATATATAATATGTATATTATATTCTACATATATTTTATTGACTACACCAAAGCCTCTGACTGCAGATCACAAAAAAGTGTGGAAAATTCTGAAAGAGATGGGAATACCAGACCACCTTGCTGCCTCCTGAGAAATCTGTGTGCAGGTCAAGAAGCAACAGTTAGAACTGGACATGGAACAATGGACTGGTTCCAAATTGGGAAAGGAGTACGTCAAGCCTGTATATTGTCACCCTGCTTATTTAACTTATATGCAGAGTACATCATGAGAAATGCTGGGCTGGATGAAGCACAAGCTAGAATCAAGACTGCCGGGAGAAATATCAATAACCTCAGATATGCAGACGACACCATCCTTACGGCAGAAAATGAAGAGGAACTAAAGAGCCTCTTGATGAAAGTGAAAGAGGAGAGTGAAAAAGTTGGCTTAGGACTCAACATTCAAAAAAACGAAGATCATGGCATCCAGTCCCATCGCTTCATAACAAATAGATGCGGAAACAAGGGAAATATCGAGAGACTTTATTTTGTGGGGCTCCAAAATCACTGCAGATGGTGACTGCAGCCATGAAATTAAAAGATACTTGCTCTGTGGAAGGAAAAGCTATGGCCAACCTAGACAGTATATTAAAAAGCAGAGACATTACTTTACCAGCAAAGGTCTGTCTAGTCAAAGCTATGGTTTTTCCAGTAGTCATGTACGGATGTGAGAGTTGGACTACAAAGAAAGTTGAGTGCCAAAGAATTGATGCTTTTGAACCGTGGTGTTGGAGAAGACTCTTGAGAGTCCCTTGGCCTGCAAGGAGATCCAACCAGTCCATCCTAAAGAAGATCAGTTTTGAATATTCATTGGAAGGACTGATGCTAAAGCTGAAACTCCAATACTTTGGCCACCTGATGCAAAGAATTGACTCATTGGAAAAGACCCTGATGCTGGGAAAGATTGAAGGCAGGAGGAGAAGGGGGAAACAGAGGATGAGATGGTTGGATGGCATCACTGACTCAATGGACATGAGTTTGAGCAAGCTCCGGGAGTTGATGATGGACAAGGAGGCCCAGTGCACTGCAGTCCATGGGGCTGTAAAGAGTCAGACACAACTGAGGGACTGAACTGAACTGATATTTTATATCAGTGTGTGTATATACACACACATACACACACACACACACACACATAAGTATGTGTGTTCTCAGTCACTTCAATTGTTTCTGACTCTTTGTGACCCCATGGACTATAGTCCACCAGGCTCTTGTGCCCATGGGACTTCCCAGGCAAGAATACTGGAGTGGGTTGCCACACTCTCCTTCAGGAGATCTTCCAGACCCAGGGATCGAACACATGTCTGTTATGTCCCCTGCATTGGCAGGTGGATTCTTTACCATTAGTTCCCACCTGGGAGAAGGAAATGGCAACCCCCTCCAGTGTTCCTGCCTGGAGAATCCCAGGGACGGGGGAGCCTGGTGGGCTGCCGTCGATGGGGTCACACAGAGTCGGACACGACTGAAGCGACTTAGCAGCAGCCAGCCGGGAAGCCCCTAGTGCTGGGCTTTTCAGATTTCCTTCCAGAGCTCGAATTCACAGTCCATTAAATATGGGAGGATGTCCATTTACACTTACGTCTGTGCCTTTTCCTGCAGTGGACATTTGTCCTTTCATCCTTTACAAGGTACAGACATCCCAGTCACCAGGAGGTGGGGCCAAGAGAAGGATCTTCTTTAAGCTAAGAAGTGGGCAGGGATCCTAGGTTTAGAGTCAGGAGTTCCACTGGGAATCTTTGCACATTTGGTCAAGCTTTCAGGGGCAGTTTCAAGAGGGCTTATTCCCATTGGTCCTACAGTGTAAGTAAGACCCCTCCGTTGGTCAGGGTGTTAGAACCCCTGATTCCAACCCAGCTGCCAAGTTTCCCAGGACGATGGTTCTTGTGAAAGCATGTAAGTCATCCTTCCAGAGCGTGATATGCCTGCCTCTGCCTGAACCCTGCCCTACAGTCTCCTGCCATTCATGAGAGCTGACCAAAAGCCTTGCAATAAATCCCCTGTCCGCCTAATCAGAGCTGGACTTTCTCGTGTGAACGTGAACAGTCAGGTTAGTCCAACAGAGTATGAACGTCTCCTTCTCTGTGTTCCACGAGGATAGAACTGTTTATATTGTTATGAAAAAAAAATTGTATGAACTTCAGTAAGCATCCAGAAAACATCCTGATTTTGCATATTGTTTGATAGTTCTGTCCCCTCGTAGAGTGTGATAATGACATTAACATTATATTTTAGTGGTTTCATTTTTCATCATTTCTCTATCATAAATTCTCCATCATTGGATTGTTTCCTTCAAGAAAGGTTGCTGCTGCTACTGCTACTGCCGCTAAGTCGCTTCAGTCGTGTCCGACTCTGTGACCCCATAGACGGCAGCCCACCAGGCTCCCCCGTCCCTGGGATTCTCCAGGCAAGAACACTGGAGTGGGCTGCCGTTTCCTCCTCCAATGCCTGAAAGTGAAAAGTGAAACTGAAGCCACTCAGTCGTGTCCGACTCCCAGCAACCCCATGGACTGCAGCCCACCAGGCTCCTCCGTCCATGGGATTCTCCAGGCAAGAGTACTGGAGTGGGGTGCCACTGCCTTCTCCACAAGAAAGGTAATTAGGTATTATACATTCTCTGATCCTTTGTAATTCTGAAATACATTTCTAAAATATTTAAATGTTACATTATACCTAAGCAATATTTAACTGAATAAAAAATTATCAGACTTCTCTCTTTACTTCTTAAACATCTTTACAGTGCATTTCATTTTCCCCAAAAATTTAGTTCTGGGAAAAGAAATCTCATTTCACCTAGGTTTGTGTTTTCGTTTACTGGTAATCTTTTGTTCTTAATCTCTCATACACTGTGTGCTTGTAGACTACTTCCCCATCTATATTTCAGTGTAAAATATGTATATGCACTTACACATGCCTTTCGCTGCTTTAACTTTTCCCTGTCTCTTCCTGGACTCTGCTGTAACCCTCTATGTGAGGAAGCAGCTCGTTCTCAGCGTGCAGGCCTGTTTTCTGCTGCTGTCTGAGATTTCTTCCGTGGGGTCCGGTCAGTTTTGCTGTGGCTACCCCTCTTGCTTTGCACGTTCTGCGCTTCGGTCACTGAGGTTCTTGTCTCTGTTCTCCTCCTATCTGTCGCTCCTCTTCATTTTCTAGTTTTCATGCCTTCATCCTTTTTTCAAATTCTGAGAGGTTCCTTAGCTATTTTTGGCTTCATTTCTCTGCAGAATCTCTTTTTTTAATATATTTGCACTGAGCTATTTGTTCCTTTTCTAGTATCCAAGAGGCTTTTTCCAGCTCAATGTATCTTTTCAAGACCACCATCTCTAGTATAAGAGATATAAAGGATTTCGTTCGTTTCTGTTTTTTTTTTTTTCTTTCTACTACTGTAAGCCTGAATCTGTGAAAATGTTAGGAATCAGGACAGTTTTAGAAATACCAAGGTTGGAACTTTAACGGAAAGTTACTAAGTTGATAGTCTCTAAACATCAGATTCTAGCTATCTCGTTAATTGTGACCTTTTTCCTGTCTCTTATCCTGAAACAAGGAATTAGTGACTTGTTTATTTTACATAGTTCTTGTAATTGCCGTCCATGGGCGTCACTGATCGAAAAATGACTTCCACAAATAAACATTTGCATATGTTCTTGCTTTTGAATATACTAAAGAGATGAATCCATTAGAAAAAAAAAAAAACCTGGTTCTAAGGTCAGCTACACAATTATTTATTTTACATTGGCATTCCAAAGCTATCCTATGGAATCATCTGAAACACTAAGCTGCTTTGGTGTAGTACATAACGTGTGAACAGCAGTACAGATTACTCCACAAAACGAATTGGTGTCAAGGGCTTATTATCTTTACATATCTCAGATTTTTCATAAATAAAAGTGATTGTTTGTTAGTAGAAATAAGAATATCATTTCAGGAATGTTGAGGATTCTTCTCACTAGTCTGAAGCTCCTTACTGATGAGAGATTTTTGAGTGAAAGGTACTTATTCACCTGGCATTCCCTGGAAACCTGAGGTCATTGTTAGCCATCCTAGAGATCAGATTAGATCCAAGTGTATCTCCTCCAGATGAGTTGATCTTTTTATGATTATTTTTTAGTTGGAGTATAATTGCTTTATAATGTTGTGTTAGTCTTTGTTGTACAACAAAGCGAATCAGCACAGGTGTACACACACCCTCCCTTTCTGTCTTCCCTCCTACCCCTCAGGTCACTGTAGAGCACCAGGCTGAGCAACCTGTGCCCTCCAGCACCTTCCCACTAGCTGTTTTACGCACAGCGTGTGTGCATGTGAATGCTGCTCTCCCAGCTCACAACACCCTCCCCTCCCCACGGGCACAAGTCCACTCTCTACATCCGCATCGCTATTCCTGCCCTGAAAATAGGTCCAGCGTCACTCGTTATCAGAGAAACACAGATCAAAACTGCAATGAGGTATCACCTCACACCAGTCAGACCTGCCGTGGCCAAAAACATCTACTAACGTTAAACACTGGAGAGGATGTGAAGAAGAGGGAGATCTCCTGTACTCTTGGTGGGAATGCACGTTGACACAGCCGCTATGGAGAACGGTATGGAGGTTCCTTACAAAACTAAAAACAGAGCTGGCATAGGACCCAGCACTCCCACTGCTGGGCGCATAGCCGGAGAAAAACGTGATTCAAAAAGACGCACGCGCCCCAGTGCCCACTCAGTGCTACTTGCAACAGCAAGACAGGGAGGCGATTTAGAAGCCGGTCAGCAGATGGATGGATAAGGAGGGGGTGGCACGTATACACAGTGGACACTACTCAGCCACAGAAACGGTGTGAACGGGTCATTTGTAGAATCATGGATGGACCTAGAGTCTGTCTGAATTAAGTCAGAAACAGGTGAGTCGATCTTACGACACAAAGTCCGAGAATTAAACTGAAAACACTAACCAACTCGATATTCTATTTGAATCTACCAGAGAACTATCAATCACCTCAGATATGCAGATGACACCACCCTTATGGCAGAAAGTGAAAAGGAACTAAAAAGCCTCTTGATGAAAGTTAAAGAGGAGAGTGAAAATGTTGCCTTAAAGCTCATCATTCAGAAAGTGAAGATCATGGCACCTGGTCCCATTACTTCATGGGAAATAGATGGGCAAACAGTGGAAAGAGCATCACACTTTATTATTTTGGGCTCCAAAATCATTGCAGATGGTGATTGCAGCCATGAAATTAAAAGATGCTTACTCCATGGAAGGAAAGTTATAACCAGTCAGCATGACTAGTTAGCATATTAAAAAGCAGAGACCTTACTTTGCCAACAAAAGTCCATCTTGTCAAGGCTATGGTTTTTCCTATGGTCGTGTATGGATGTGAGAACTGGACTGTGAAGAAGGCTGAGCACCGAAGAATTGACGCTTTTGAACTGTGGTGTTGGAGAAGACTCTTGAGAGTCCCTTGGACTGCAAGGAGATCCAACCAGTCCATTCTGAAGGAGATCAGCCCTGGGATTTCTTTGGTAAGACTGATGCTAAAGCTGAAACTCCAATACTTTGGCCACCTGATGCGAAGAGTTGACTCATTAGAAAAGACCCTGATGCTGCGAAAGATTGAAGGCAGGAGGAGAAGGGGACGATAAAGGATGAGATGGCTGGATGGCATTGCTGACTCGATGGACATGAGTTTGCGTGAACTCTGGGAGTTGGTGATGAACAGGGAGGCCTGGCGTGCTGCAATTCAGAGTCACAAAGAGTCAGACACAACTGAGCGACTGAACTGAACTGACCCAAGTTATGTAACTGCTTGATTGAATGCCACTGCCCCATTAATGCTCACTGCCTGATTCTGTCTGAATTACTTCATAGCCTTCTTGTCATCTGCTCCATCTTCCTGTGGATGTTGAAATGCTGGATTTTGCCTATGTCACTTGTCTTTGGCTTTATTAAGTCATTCCATTGACATTTATCAAACAGCCTCCTGAATCATCAACATGTTTTATTTCCCTTAAAACTATGGTCAGAGGAGACTGCTTTCAAAACACAGCTTACAGGAGAATATCTGTAGAGACGGGCTATAAACGAGCCACTAGCGAGGGAACCTGAAAGCAACGGGCCCAGAGTGCTGCTCACAGTCCTTTAAATCCCCTTTAACCTAAGTTACTTGTATGGAAAATGAGGTTTTATCCAACCCCCAAACCACCAAACCACACGTGTTTAAGTAAGTTATGAATTCCTATTATTCTTGTATTCATATACATTCTTCAGGACACTGGGAAAACACTAGGAAAAACTGACACCGTGTCACCAGCATTTAGGTGGGACATTTTCATGTTGGCAACTCTTTTTCTCGCTTCCTTCCCCATAGGATATAGAGACATAAAGCGTGTTACATTGTTTCTGGGAATTCACATGCTAAATATTCTTCATCCCAGACACTCTGAACCACTCATTTCATGTTAAGCTCGTATTTGTCTTTCTCTGGACTTTCCACCTGTGTACCCAGCTGAACTATCCAATTCAATGACGATGCAGCCAAGATAGTCTCATTATTGGTGTTTCCCTCTCACCCCTGGCCTGAGTCGAGAAGTTTGCAGAAGGTCTTTTTTTTTTTTTTCTCCTTAACATCACTCTTCTCAGTTAGAGCCATCAGGTCATCAGGAGTTCGGGGTTCAAACTGGCAGTGAGACTCGGGAGATGTCAGAGGCTTCAGTCAGTGCCGAATGAATGAGAATATTCATGTTTAGTTTCTGAGAACAGAGAGAGACCACAGCCACAGAGCCGGCATAGGACAGCCCAAGGGTGGCTGTGCTTCCCCGGTCCCAGTCCCCCTCGACTGAGTTCGGGAAGGAAGCCGGGCTTCTCCGGTTCCACACCTTTCAAGCCCTGTGGCTCCGGGCCTTGCGGGTGCCTCTAGTCCCGCCTACAGCTCCATCCGTCAGCATCTGTCAGCAGGCACTTGATGGACAGCCTCGACAAGGAAGCAGAGGAGCTTCCTCTTCAAGGAACACGGTCACCTCGGCTGCTTAATCTTGGAAGCTGGAGTCAATGCAGAAAGCACGGTTTATCACGGGTCAAATTCTCAGGGATCTAGCAATTAGCCCCTTCCTTCCAGAAACCTCCCTCGACAGCCTCTTGATCCCGATCTCTGAAACACTGAGACCGCTTGTAGATTATCTTCTGCCCTCTCTCTCCATCATCCTTCTCCTCTTCGTCTCGCTAAGGGCTGCTGGTTTGCGCCTTTCCCCCACGGTGCTGCTTCCTTTTAATGGCTTCAGTGTCCTCTTTTTCAATCCTTTCTGCCAAGAAGTGTAGCGTCAGTCGCTCAGTCGTGTCTGACTCTTTGGGACCCCAGGGACTGTAGCCCTCCAGGCCCCTCTGTCCGTGGGCTTCCCCAGGAGAGAACTCTGGAGCGGGCTGCCATGCTCTGCCCCTGACCTGCTCCCCCATCTTTCCAGACCTGGACTTCCTTCCAGCTCCCTCGGCTCTGTGGCTCCCCTTGGACAGCAGCAGCGGGCCTGCAAGTGTGGATACTACCCCGATCCCAGCCCGGCGCAGGGAGCAGGCAGCGGCTCCACCTGAAATCCCCAGGGGCCCGCCGCCCGGGGGTCTGGTTCCCAGGGCCTCGCCTCCTCAGGTCTTCAGCAGCGTGTGAACAGGACACTGACTCCCCGGAAAACCCCCAGCACACATGGTCAGGCCACCACCCCCGCCCCTGGGAATGCCTCTCGCGCCCCAGGCTGGCCTGGTGTTTCAGTGGTCCACACACGCGAAGAGAAAGTGTCAGTCGCTCAGTCACGCCCAGCTCTTCGCGACCCCATGGACTGTGTAGCTCACCAGACTCCTCTGTCCATGGGCCTTTCCAGGCAAGAATACTGGAGTGGGTTGCCATTTCCTTCTCCAGGGGAGCTTCCGGACTCAGGGATCGAACCCTCCTATCCTGTGTCTCCTGCATTGCAGGCAGATTATTCGCCTTCTGAGCCACCAAGGAAGGAGGATCCATGTACGTAAGTAAGTCTGATTTAGGGGAGGCCATGTGACCCACTGACAATCCTAAGGGTGCTTCTCTCACCCCTGGGATGGTTGAACCCTCTGGCTGCTTAAGGTTGTGGACCCAGGATGGATGGCACCTTCCCCATCAAACAAACAAAAGAGCAAATATTCCAGACACAAGGTAAAACCAAGAGCAGAAATGTACAGGCCCCAGGCAAGCAGGGTGAATCGTCCACTGTAGACCTTCCTCATTCCGTGAGACTTTCGTCTAGACTGGGTGCGTCTGGACTCACCAGGGGCTGTTAGGTATGCACACTAAATCCCTGCCTCCTTGCCAGCGTCCAGGGGATGTGGGAAGGGACAAGGATCATTGGGTAGATTTGGAAGAGGTCAACTCTTTGACCTCAACATTTTCAGGGATGTTAACTTGAGAAACAGGAGGCTCTAGGGCTCCGGATGTCTGGGGAATTTGCAGATTAGTGGCCCTGCTGCTTTCCCTAGAGAGCTTGCTCATGGCTGGGCTGCAGAGACGGTCATTCAGGTCCACTTGCCATGACCCTCAGCTTCCTACTGTGGAAGCTGTGATACCCTCTCCAGGCACCTGACCACCATCTTAAACACCATCATTACCAGTCCTGGCCCTGGGAAGTGCTGCCTACAATTCATCCTGGCATTTTCAATGAATATGATTTAACCTCTGCCTCTGAGACCAAGCAGTGGAGAATCCTCAGTAGCTTTCCAGAAACTGTATTAGTAGTTGAGCCATTGAGTATATTAATGATTGTAGCTTCAGGATGATGGAAATCGGTGACAAAATATTTCTGTATGCAATAAGGATTTGCTCCTCACTCAAGTTATATCTCAAGATAGAAATCTGAAATGTCATTGGAGCAACAGTCACTCAGGAATGTTATTCGCCAGTTGAAATTTGTGAAGAGCCGGACACGGCTGAGCCACTGAGCACAGCGCGTCTATCTCTGCACTGACTAATTAATGTTCCACAAAACACTGGAAGAGACTTTGGCAATCTTTTTCTGCTTGTTCTCAGCTCACATCTACTGAATAAGTAAGTTTGCTCTAAGATTTATCAGTCTAATTCCTGTTATGTTTAGTCCATCGTAAATTTGTCAAATTGCTTTTATATAAATCATATTTTGATATCTTTCCAACTATCCTAAGGGTCAAAACAAGCCAATTATTGCTTCCGCTGTGCATGTAAGAAAAGCAATATTCTGCAGTCACAGATCTGGGAGCTAGGATCAAACAGTCGTGTGTCAGAATCAAGGCACCACCCCAGATTTCCACATTCGGTATCTCGTGGGCTCTTCGCACGTGGCAGCTGCTTCTTCCTAAAAAGAAAACTACGACAGACAAATGGCCATAATTTTGAATTTCTAAAGAGTAACACCAGTGATTTTAAAGAGCTCCAGCAAATACACATGGGCAGCAAAAAAGGCCAGACCTGATTTCAGGAACGGGACGAAAGGGAGGAAATTCTGCAGGGCACGCAGGTTTAGTCTGTGCTGCACTTTAGTTCTGCCATTGTTTAATTTTCTTAGTCAAAGCCATTCATCTTCCACAGGGATCAAATGCGCTGTGTGGTAAAACAACGGATGTGCGATTCGTTGCGAGCAAGGGAGGGGAAGCGACGGGTAAAGGGGGAAGAGTTTGGGAATGCAGGCTGGGACCCCGGCTGCCTCAGCCTCACCACGAGGCTCCAGGGAAAAGACTTTCTCGTACAAAGTGAAAAAGAGAAATGCAGGCTTCCCCTTAAGCAGGGTGTGTACTTGGGATTCCAAGAAAGGAAATTCATCTGCTTTCTTACCCCAAGACCTCTATCCATTTGAAAGCCAAGTATTTCTTCTCCTCCTAAGATAACATGGATATGAGTTATCAGTGCCTCTTTCTAGAAGCATGATTCACAGCCATTTCTGGAACAGCCAGTGATGAGAGAATTTAGGAGTAAAAAAAATCACAAAATTTATTTTAATTTACCTACCCCCACCCCCACCACACATCACTGCATTATATTTTTTAAAGATGTTTTTTTAATGCAGATCACTTTTTAAAGTCTTTATTGAATTTGTTATAATATTGCTTGTTTTATGTTTTGGTTTTTGGGGCCGGGAGGCATATGGGATCTTAGCTCCCCGAATAGGAATCGAACCCGCACCCCCTGTGGTGGAAGGTGAAGTCTGAACCGCTGAACTGCCAGGGACTGTCCCCTTTTCTGTGTGTTACTAAAATTACTGGAAAGTTCTGGGTTCTACCTAATGCCGATTTCCTATTTGAGGATGGCCTGCATGATGGTTGAGTATGAAAAACCTTTGCTTGCTTTCCTTTTCCAAAAGAAGGCAGGGTTTTTCAAATAACTTAGGCTAGCTAATCCAAGTGTGCACTTCTTCCCCGTCAGAAGGTTAGGAAACAGCAGTAGGTTTTCTTCTGGTACCATATTAACAGTGACCTTGCTCAGGTCGCCACAGGTCAATAAACTGATCTCTGGTCCCAGTAAGTACACCCAGACACAATTTGAAGACACTGGGAGATGGAATCTGAAATCTAATTTTTCCTTCCAGAGATAGAATTACCTGGGAAAGACAATTGTAAACCAAGTGAGACCAAGATATGATTAGTTAGCAAGTTATAATCTACAGATCCTATGTCAGATGAAAGATTTCATGGTCTGGCCATCTTGGGGATGCTTTAAACAGCTCTGAGTGACTTTCTGGAAAAAAAAAAAAATGTTGGCAAACAGGACAGGAACAGATGCTAGTTTTAAGGTGGGAAGAATCTTTGAGTGGAGACTAATAAGCATCAAGAAAAATGTGAACTTACAACTGCACTATATGTGTATCATAATCCTTTGTTTCCTCAAATAATTGTGGAAATTCTAGTACAGAGCATTTGGAGAAGGAAATGTGCTGTGTTGGACTGGAAGAGAAAGTTCGTTTTTCTTTTTTTAACAAGCTTCCACCCAACTAAAACATATAAGTGTCCAAAACCGTAGCCCTTGTTCAATTATTATTGGTGTTGTTTATTCCACTAGTAAAAATGGAAATAGATGAAATTTCTTAAATTAGGATTCATTGGGTTGGATCCCTTATGCAAGATTTTCTTTCAGCCAATGAGCTAAAAACCCTCTCAGCTACTGCCTGTTATATCTTTACCGCTCATTCCAATTCTCAGACTGCCAAGATGTCAGTGGAAATCCTGATATGAAATAAAAATATAAAAAAACAATAAGTAGAAAAGGACTCTGTGTGTTCATGTTTATAATAGGTTATGGATGTGCTACAGGGCTTTTTGCAAATTGGTCTACTTAAATAAAATGTGTGCTTTCATTTGTATAAATATAGTTGACTTGCAAGGTGAATTAAGTATGACTAAGAAACTTGTCGTGACTGTAAGGACCTTAAAGTTGCCTTTTTTTTTTTCCAGAGTATTTTTTCTACCCACGGAAACATTTTCTTCAGGACGTCACATCTAAATATTTTTTATAAAGTGGCCAAAGAATTTCATCTACTGATACAATAAAATATTTATACCAACACATCTAAACTTAAGTGAGATGCCAGAACATTACTCAGTTATTGATGTATGATTTTTAAAGGACCTTAAACCAGTTGATGATTTGCTTTTGTCGGAGTGAAGGAGAAATATACATTTTAGAAATAAATTATACTTTCATGAAGCTGGTTAAATGAATGGATAACCGGAGGCACAGACACAGAATTTTAAACTGGTGGTAAGTGGAAACTGGTAAAAATAGAAACCCGTATTTATTGCTAAAGGTTTAGGGCTATCTCACAACGTCAAATGTGTTCAAACTTCCTAACATCTGCTTAAGATTTTTCTAGTATCTTAGTGAACTTACGGGGTTTCATGTTCTTTCTAATATTAAGTGAAGCCTCTTTTCCTATCTGTGCAATCAGGCCATAAACCAGCATCATTATCCCCACGAGTTTCAGGACAAATTAGCCGTGCCTGCTATTATCAAAAGACTCACTACCAAAATCTGTAGCTAGATTAAAAAGAAGAATTTCACCAGTGGTTCCCTAGGAGGAAGGGGAGTGAGGAGGGAAGGACTGGAAGCTGGGGATAAGATGCAAACTCTTATATGCAGGATGGATAAATGACAAGGCCTACAGGGAACTGTGTTCAACATCTCGAGATATATGAAATAAAAATATAAAAAAACAATAAGTAGAAAAGGACTCTGTGTGTTCATGTTTATAATAGGTTATGGATGTGCTACAGGGCTTTTTGCAAATTGGTCTACTTAAATAAAATGTGTGCTTTCATTTGTATAAATATAGTTGACTTGCAAGGTGAATTAAGTATGACTAAGAAACTTGTCGTGACTGTAAGGACCTTAAAGTTGCCTTTTTTTTTTTCCAGAGTATTTTTTCTACCCACGGAAACATTTTCTTCAGGACGTCACATCTAAATATTTTTTATAAAGTGGCCAAAGAATTTCATCTACTGATACAATAAAATATTTATACCAACACATCTAAACTTAAGTGAGATGCCAGAACATTACTCAGTTATTGATGTATGATTTTTAAAGGACCTTAAACCAGTTGATGATTTGCTTTTGTCGGAGTGAAGGAGAAATATACATTTTAGAAATAAATTATACTTTCATGAAGCTGGTTAAATGAATGGATAACCGGAGGCACAGACACAGAATTTTAAACTGGTGGTAAGTGGAAACTGGTAAAAATAGAAACCCGTATTTATTGCTAAAGGTTTAGGGCTATCTCACAACGTCAAATGTGTTCAAACTTCCTAACATCTGCTTAAGATTTTTCTAGTATCTTAGTGAACTTACGGGGTTTCATGTTCTTTCTAATATTAAGTGAAGCCTCTTTTCCTATCTGTGCAATCAGGCCATAAACCAGCATCATTATCCCCATGAGTTTCAGGACAAATTAGCCGTGCCTGCTATTATCAAAAGACTCACTACCAAAATCTGTAGCTAGATTAAAAAGAAGAATTTCACCAGTGGTTCCCTAGGAGGAAGGGAGGTGAGGAGGGAAGGACTGGAAGCTGGGGATAAGATGCAAACTCTTATATGCAGGATGGATAAATGACAAGGCCTACAGGGAACTGTGTTCAACATCTCGAGATAAAGCATAATAGAAAAGAATAGGAAGAGGGATACATGTACATATATATACACATGCGCGCGCGTGTGTGTGTATAACTGAATCACTTTGCTATACAGCAGAAATTAACACAACATTGTAAATCTACTATACTTCAATAATTTTTTAAAAAGAACTGAAAAAATTAATTAAAAACTTCTTTTTAAAATTATAAAAAAGTTCAAATGCCCCATATATATGCTGATATCTGAAAATTCTCTAACATAAGCTGTATCGAAATGAAATACCAGTGTTTGAAAACTTGACTGTAAATGTGTATGTGCTGATATGCCTAAGGTTGCTATTGACACACACACACAAAATACAATCTGCCTATAGCATGCAAACACTCATTAACTGTGTCTGGTCACATTTCCAAATCTGGGCGTAGAGTGGATTTCCATGTCTCTCTGATAAATAATCCGAACATGTTGATACACCTTCTGGCAACATCGTTTAAGAATCACTTTGTCCCTATAATCTGAATGTTTCCAGGAAAAGCCATTTTTCTTTATATAAAATGTCCAGATAATTGTCTCCATTTCCTATGGGTGAAATATACTTGGTTGAAGCAAAAGCGAGTGTCTGTTAACCAGAGCAGAGAGAAGCTGAGTAGCTAACCTTTTTGGCATGTGGTGACCACAATTCCATTTCATACTGGAGCTTGTTTGCTTTCTTAGCCTGCTCCAAATGGATTCCACGGTAGCTGGGAACTTGCAAAAGTATTGCCAGTTATAACGAGAGGAAAAAATACCTTGAGTTTAACTTCATTACAGCAACAGCACTTGTATCAACAGGATCTGGCATAAAATGGGAAAGTTGCCGAAATTCATCAAGCAACTTCAGTGTTTAGAATAAGTGGTGGCGACCCTTGCTGTTTCTGATTCCCAGATCGTCTATGGGTCCTGCTTCTCTGGTCTTCTGGGTCTGCAAGCTGTCAAGGTGGAGACTGAGGGCGAAGCAGGCGTGGGCCCCAGGCGAGAAGAACCAGCAGAGCCAGGCTGCAGCAGGCCAGTCCCAGGATGTGGGAGCCGGCAGGAAGAAATAGTAAGTCCAGGCGGACAGCGCAGCTCAGCCTCAAAGAGATTGACAAGGGAGTGCTAGTGATCAGCCTATAATTCAGGAGACCTGGGTCCCAGCCCTGAGCTGGGAAGCTCCCCTGTAGGAGAGAGTGGCTACCCACTCCACTATTTCTTGCCTGAAGAATTCCATGGACAGAGGAGCCTGGGGGGCTACAGTCCATGAGGTCACCAAGAAGCGGACACCCTGGGCAACTAACACAGACCTATAGGGAGCAGAACGGAGCACCCATTCTAGTTGAGGACACTGAGTTCATTCCTGTCCTTATTCCCCAAACCTTGATTCTGTCTTGCAATCTATTTATTACTTGTTGCTAAGTTGCCATTGTTTATAAGCTGTGTCAGGCAGATGCTTTACTACTGAACTGTCAGGGGAGCACATTTATTATTTATTCTCTGTTATTATGATCGAAGCCCTGAGCTGATAAGGCTGGAACAGAGCTTCTCAGACTTGGCATTGTCGATATTCGGGGCTGGACAGTTCTTTGTTTGGGGGTGAGGAAGTGCTATTGCTATTAGTAATCCCCCCTGAGACGTTTAGCAGCGTTCCTGGCCTCTGCACGCTGGAGTCATTAGCAGCCTCAAGCCTTAAAAATGTCTCTGGATGTTTTATGTCCCCTGGGGGCAAAAATCTCCCCCCTCTCCCCCCGCTGAGTCACTGGACTAGAGGAACTGAGAATATTCTCCCTGTCTCAGAGTCTTCAGTCATGAGAACTTGACCTTTGGCACTCTTGCACACTGATGCCCGTTTGTAATTCTGGGCTCACATCATATCCAGCATGTTACCTGACACAAACCTGAGAATTCTTTTTCTCTGGGATCCTCAGTAGTTATTCCAAAAACTTGATCAGATAAGCACGTACAGCATTTATAAATTCTCCCTCTCTCCAGCTCAACTTGCCTTGGGAAATTGCTGGATTGGATGCTGTCAGCGTATTGCCTGACCTGTGAGAGGAAAGTAACACATCGACATAAGCAGAGGACATGGAAAGCTGAACTTCTGGGTGTTGACTCTGGAGGAAGCAGAGCTTCCAGAAAAGTGAGCAATGAGTCATCTAAAAGAAGAGTGTAGGGAGAGAATTTGACTCAAGAAGATGTACACTTTGGTAAGGAGGGAGAACTTGAGAGATACGCATATTGGTTGGTAAGGGGAAATAGCCATAGAAACAGATGCTCTGTGAATCCCCAGAAAGTGAGCGTGCAAGGTCATCCAAAGACCTTCCCTGCACTTGATCTTGACTCAGAAACTCCCTGAAGGAAACAAAACTCCCAGAAGGATTCATTGCCTTCAGGACGCTGACTGCTTCCGTTGAAGTCCAGCCACCACGTCCGTCTCTAGACAGACTGTGCAAGCAGATCAGTTCAAACCTCCGTGATGGCGCTCGACCTGAAGTCACGTCCATGGCAGAAGGGAACCCGGTGTGGGCCCTCCTGAATCGGGCACGCGAGAGGCCCCCAGTTCCAGGCTAACAATATCTGACGTAGTCTGCAGCCTGTTTGTTGCACCCAGCAAGGTTGCAAGCTGAGAGAGGCGTCCCTGGGCTGGAACGCCAGGAGCCGAGCGCTGGGAGATGATGGACCGAAGAGCTGAGCTCCAGGAGCCCGGTGCCGACCCGAGGAACCGGCCTGGGGGCTGTAAACCAACGTTAAAGGGCGCTGGGGCTCCGCAGGCCTCCCGGGCCGGGGGCGGGGCTGCAGGCCAGGGGCTCGTTTGTTTTTATTTGCCGGTCTCGCTCCAGAAGGCATGTTTGGTTTTGCCTCCAGGACTGCTGCAGGGGAGGAGATATGGGCCGTGAAGCGCGCGGACCTCACCGGGCGGAACCGCGAGGGGCCATTTGTCAGAGCTCCAGACGCGGGCGAGCACGGCCGCAGACGCCCCGCGTTTGTTGTTGTTAAAAGCGGGTTTCAGGCTGATGAAAGCTCCCAGGTCGGTAGCCTCTGAAACCTGGAGCTGAGCAGCAGGGAAGATACGGCAAGGACACGCTCCAGTGCAAAGATAGCCCCTTCCTTCCAGGCGCGGCCTCCAGCAGAGCCCGTCTCTGGCAGCCGGGCGCCGATTGCCTGGTTGGCTGATCCTCGGGCAAGAGAAAGGGATTCCACCCCGGACACATTGACGCCGGACCCTGATTCCTATAAAAAGACCACTGCTTGCCCGTTACCCCGAGTGCGCCTAATGAGGAACAAGACACGGAGGGGCCGGATGGCTCACACCTGGGGAAATAAATACAATGGGAGTCGTGAGGCCAAGTCAACGTTGAATGTAAATACAGTGCTTCCAGCAAGACAAAGGGTCCTTCCTCATCATCAAAGCTGACAGCTTCCAATGGAACTCAGATCCAGCTGATCTTTTCTTACATAATCTTGTTAGCAGACTGTAGTTCTGTAGAAAGTAGGGACAGATGTCATCTTTTCTCAAAAATGGCTTATTGATAACTGGTTTTTATTTCCAAGGCTTCTGAAAACTACCTTTAGATCCAGGCAATAGCAAAGGCTTCATCTGCATGTCTCTGCTTCTCTCCAAGGCTTCCGAGGTAGAGAATCTTTTCTTCCCAGTGGTAGAGAATCCACCTGCCAATGCAGGAGATGCCAGAGGCATGGGTTCGAACCCTCGGTCGGGAAGATCTCCTCGAGTAGGAAGTGGCAACCCACGGCAGTATTCTTGCCTGGGAAATCCCATGGGCAGAGGAGCCTGGTGGGCTACAATAAACGGGGTTGCAAGAGTGGGACACGACCGAACGACTAAGCATGCACACACCCTCTTCCTCAAACTGGAAACCTGAGTCTCAGTATCATTTCCTGGCTTTTAAAGCATCTTCCTTTTAGTATCTTTCTCCTTAAAGTGATTTTCCTTTAGATTTAATTTTCTGTGTAAGAATTTTATGTGCCGCTCATATTGCTTGGCTTCTGGTGTGACTCATATGAAGGGTATCAAAAGGTCTCCTGATTGCTTTCCCAGGGGCTGTGGTTCATATTCCTTATACGCCTTCTGCCATAGCTTACGCATTTGATGATGAGTGATGGATTGCATCCACAGGAAGATTGTGCGGGACCCGTATTCTGGAAGCTCCCCCAAAGAGTAAAGATCCGTAGTGCGTTTGACTGGCACTCCGTCCTTTCTGTCTTCCTTTGTCCCGACCCTCTCATGCGCAGACGCGCCGCTGCCCCAACACACGGACATGAAGCCAAGTGCGTGATCGTTTCTGTTGCTGGAGCCCCTTTGCCTCATTCCCCTCGTCGCGATGGGACCCGGAGCA